>PVJI01017745.1:0-34923 GCA_004026765.1 Micronycteris hirsuta | reverse complement strand
TCCTCTGTTTTTTGAATTCTTGTTTCTTCATTCTTTTCTGGTTGGATGTTTTTTTCTTTCTGCTGGTCCACTCTGTTGATTTGAGTCCCAGTTTCCTTCTTATCCCTATTGGTTCCCTGCAGATCTCTCATTTGTTCAAGCAATTTCGATAATTTTTCGTCGAATTCTGTGAGCATCCTGATTACTAGGGTTTTAAACTTTGCATCTGATAGGTTGTCTATCTCTTGGTCGGTTAGTTCTGGAGCTTTGATCTGTTCCTTTCTTTGGGCCATTGTTTTTTCCTTCGGTGAGCCTGTTACTGTAAGGAGGGCGGAGCCTCCTCCAAGACATCTTTAAACACCCCAACATCTGAGTCATAGGGGTGCCAGAAGGAGAAGATGAAGACCAAGGGATTGAAAACTTATCTGAACAAATAATGAAGGAGAACTTCCCCAAGCTGGTGAAGGAAATAGACTTCCAGGAAGTCCAGGAAGCTCAGAGAGTCCCAAAGAAGTTGGACCCAAAGATGAACACACCAAAACACATCATAATGACATTACCCAAGAGTAAAAATAAGGAGAGAATCTTACAAGCAGCAAGAGAAAAGGGGACAGTTACCTACAAAGGAAGCCCCATAAGACTGTCAGCTGATTTCTCAAGAGACCTTGCAGGCAAGAAGGCGCTGGAAAGAAGTATACCAAGTCATGAAAGGCAAAGACCTACATCCAAGAATACTCTACCAGCAAAGTTTTCATTTAGAATGGAAGGGCAGATAAAGTGCTTCTCAGATAAGGTAAGTTCAAGGAGTTCATCATCACCCAGCCTTTATTATATGAAATGTTAAAGGGATTTATATAAGGCATGGAGGGATATCAACAGGGGAGTGGGAGGAGGAGAGAGGAGGAAAAAGTACAGAGAATAAGTAGCATAAGCAGTAGGTAGAAAACAGACAGGGGGAGGTTAAGAATAGTATAGGAAATGTAGAAGCCAAAGAACTTATGTGTATGACCCATGGACAAAAACTAAAGGGTAGGTCTGTGGGGCGGAGGCGAATAAAGGGAGGAAAATGGACAACTGTAATAGCATAATCAATAAAATATATTAAAAAAATAAAAATTAAAAAAAAAAAAAGAATGATGAGTAGACAAACACAGTTGTCTACCATTCATCTCATCTCACCTGCAGGCAGGCTTACCTGCCCAGTCATAGAGGCACACAGTGGACTAACTGGCCCTTTGCTCAATCCCCAGGCTTAGAAACAGTGCAAAGGGTCAGAAGCTTCTGGCTCTCCTTCTATCTCCCACTGAGCTCCATGAAGGGTCTAGGAAAGAAGCAAGTACCTGTCATCATAGGAGGAGATCCTCTTGCCATCCATGACCCGGGAGGGAGTGAGGGAGAGCAGACTGAGGGAGTAGAGCTTTTGTAGGAAGTGACCCTCTAGAAACAGAGGAGCACAACAAGGTTATTTTCAAGGTAGAAGCAGGGTTATCCCAGGACAAAAAAAGACAAGGCCCAACTCACCTCTGACCTTGGCATCCTTACTGAAGCGCCACTGAGGCACAAAGACAGTGATGTCCCGATGGCCACGGTCCCAGAAGTACTGTACAGCAATGGCAATGCCCCGGCTAGAGAAGTAGTGCTGGAGGCCATGCCTGCAGAGGGAAAGGGTCAGCACTCTGGGGCTCCAGCGGAGGGCCTGGCAGCCTGGCTGGAATGCTCAACCCTCAGCACATATCCCCAAGGTGAACAACACTGCCCATCTCATCCCCCTCCCCAGGACCCTCAGCCCCGCCTGGTACTCACACCATGGCCACGTTGCTGCCATCAATGACAATATGGCGGAGGTCTGGCTGGCCAGGTACATTGGCAAGGCAAAGGGTAAAAGGGTCCTGTAGGGCCTCCTGGAAACGCTGTGTGCCAGTCACCAAGTTGCCCCCCCGGGTGCCTCGTTTCCATGGAGACCCCCGACCTCGAGCCATAACCTGCTGCTTGTCTCCCCTGTCTCCTCGGTCTCCACAGTACCATGGGGGTTCAGGTGCAGGTGGAGGGCTAGGCACTCTGGGAGGTGAGGCTTCCCCATTGTGGAGCCGCTGGAGGAGAGAGGCTCCCCGGAGCTGAGCTGCCCTCTGACAGCGACCCTGGGCACCAGGAGGCTCATCCTGTATACAGAACCTCCCTCTTTCCTGAGGTATCCCTTCCTTCCCCAGGGCCTTCCCCTTCAGGAGCCCTTCCTGCCCTGACTCTCCTCCCCCTAACTGTGACCTGAAGGTCACTTCTTTCTCCCAGGCCTCTGCCCCAGGCAGCTCCTTCCATCCCAAATCCATCTCCCTGGGACCACCCTGCTTCCCTCCCTGCTTCTCCATAGCATGTCTCTCTCCCCTCGACTCTTGCCACCCTGTAGGTCCAGTGTCTAAGGACCCCCTGCCTTCACTCAGGGGAGCTCTGACTCCCTGGTGTGGAGCACCCAGCAGGCCTGGGTTCCCCACCTCCCAGGAGGGAAGCCCTTGGGGCCCCTGCCCCCTGGATGCCTCCTGCACCAGACTCAGCAGTTCCTCCTGGACGGCTAGGGGCAGCTGCAGCAGGGCCTCTCGGTGGGCATCCCCCTGGGGCTGCAGCAGGGCACAGAAGTCTCTCAGCACTCCAGGACACTGAGAGGCTCCAGCAGATGGCCCTGACCAGAAGTCCCAGCTCAGCCGCTCTACCAGCTCCTCCACTCGGCTCTGAGCCATGACGAAGGCCTCGGTCAGGCCACTGACCATCAGTGAGCCAGGTGCCCCAGGTACCAGATGGGCTGATGTGCTCCAAGCCAGGCAATCAAGAAAGAGGCCCTGGGCCCCCAGGAAGATGCAGTGCAGTTTTGGTGGGTAGTGGATTTCATCCTGCAGCTCCGGGCTACAGAGACCCTTCAGGTACTCCTGGGGGAAAAAAAGGGAAAGGGACGAAAAAAGGAGGCTGTTAGAATCTTCAGGCTCACTGCTCTCCCCTGAGTTCCAGGACGCCTCATCAGACAATGGAATCTCACTTCCTTCCCTTTCCAGCTGACAGCCATGGCTAGTATTTCCATTTAGAACTTGACTGACGTTAAGATATAGTCATAATTAATTACTTTCAGGACTGTCTCTCTAAATATTTATATGTGTGTGTTGTATATTCCCATCATAATTATCACTACTGCCAACTTTGACTGAACTTATGCTTTATCTCATTCACAATAAGCCCAAAGAGGCAGGTACTGCTATTATTCACATTTTATAGATAAGGAAACTGAAACTCAGGCCACAGCGCCGGTAGGCGGTAGAGCTGTACTGGAACCCAGGCCTGGCCTCCCTAGTGATTGGTGGGTCCTGCTTGCCCAACCGGATTTTCTCTACTGTCCCAAAGAGCACTCGCTCATTTGAATTGAATCACTTGTCTCCAAGCCCTGGCAGAACCTAGGGCATCACAGCAGAAATAAAACCAAAACTCCAAACGAACACAAAGGTGGAGAGTGTCTCACAGCCCAGGGCCACCGAGGTTGCCATGAGACCAACAGTGGTGGAGATCCTTCCCAGCCCCTCCTCTCCCAGGCCTCTGAGAGGGGGAGGGAGTCATTGTTCCCAAAGGGTCAGGAAGGGGGCGTTCACCTTGGCTCTGCTGGCGTTTTCCTTGGGGCCCTCCAGCTGCAGCCAGATGTGAGGGTTCTCAGGACAGTCCTTCGGGAGGACGCTCATCCCCACGCGGAAGATGCGCTCCACATGGGGTTGCTGCTCCCATACCTTGTCCTCGGCCTCCGCAGACACGGCAAAGCGGTCAGGGGACGGGGACCCAGCCCCCCAGGTAGGCATGGCTGCTTGGCCGCCCAGACCTGGAACGAGGAAAGACAGCTCAGAGCCTCACCGTCCCCTCAACCCAAATCTTGGTCTCTCGGGCTATATCAGCTACCAAAAGGTCACACCTACTTACAAATCTGGTAAACAACCCAGGAGATCTAGGACCATCTTGGGGGTAGGAAGAGAACGTCAGATTAAAGGGGCATGGGCCTTCTCTCCGAAGAGGACGTCACGGATAAACAAGGCTGTCTCTCTGGGATGGGCGTCTGGGCTTTGTAAAAGGATGACCACAGCCCTGAGCAGGAGCGGGGGCGGGGCGCGGCTCCAGCTTGGTCTGGGTCCAAAAAGGGTGGACGGGTCCCTCTCCTGGGGGGGGGGGGGCGGGGGGGCTCTGCAATCGCCGGGTCGAAGACGTCCTCTTTAAAACAGATCCTCACCAAGGCTTGAACTGCGCTGTACTCTGGAGTCCCTCGCCTACCATTCCCAAGGTTCTAGCCATTTTCATCCCCCCACCCCTTCCCTCCGCGTCCGCTGCCACCCCCTGGGTTGCGCGCCACCCGGGGCCCAGGGGCCAGACCGAGCCCCGCCTAAAGCCTCTGGCGGCGCCGCCCCCGGCCACGCACTGCGCGGAGGCCTCCGACTTCCACCTCTACCCGCCTCGGCCACCCGTTGCGTCCTGTCCAGCCGGTGTCTCTAGGTGTCCGTCGGCCGCAACTTTGCCTGTGCCCCTGGCCCAGGCCCAGCGGAGAAAGACTCGGGGCTGGGGGGGCTCGAATCTGAGCGGGCCTTCCCGGATTTCTCCCCCCACAGGGACCTCTCTTCACATCTCGAACTGTTTTTGGAGTCACTTCCTGGCCGGGGGCGGAGTCAGACGAGCTCCTCCCCGGACTGGGCCCGCACGGCGCCCGGGCGCGTGCCCGCCCCAACCCCGCCAGTCGCCTCCCAGCTCTCGGCCCCGCCCCCGGCCTCGGCCCCGCCCACTTCCCCGCAGTTCGCTGGGGCTCCCTACCATCGCTTCGGATGCCTCTGGGTTCTTATCGGTTGTCCGTAGTTCTCAGAAAACAGGGACCACTCATGAGAGTAGGAAGTGAAGAAAGCCTTAAAGGGACTAATCCAGTCCCTTTGAATGAAGCTATTGGAAGGCCAAGGAGAAGTGACTGACCCAAGCACTTTCCCACCAAAACAATTGTTGGAAAAAGACAAGGGCTTTCCTTTCTAACGATGGAAAAGATGCCACTCAGAGTGCTGTAGACGTGTGAGGGACTTTGAAGAGGTGAAGAGGGGAGGAATGAGGAGGAGGAGGAAGGGCTATAGGAGCTGTCTCTTGCACGGATGCACGCATACCCTATCTCTGTGGTCCCAATTCCAGCCTTCAGTACTCTCCCGAGGGGCTGTCCTGGGATTCTGGCTGTAGCCCTCCTACCAGGTGACTTCCTCTCTCCTCTCCCTCCCAGAGCCCAACTGCTATCATTTCGTGCCCTGCCAAGGAGGAGGGAACTGCAGTGACAGCAGGAGTGAGAAGCAGGACAGAGTCGTGGTGCACAGAGAGGTATGGAGAGGGAGACGCTGAGACCAGGTGACAGTGAGACGCTGAGAGAGGGCTGAGAAGCAGGGTGAGGGGAGTTGAGAGTCTGAGGGAGAGCAGAGACTGAAAGGAGCAGAAAGGCGGACAAGGAGACAGGAGGACTTGTGAGTCAGAGCCGCTCAGCCATGCTGGGAGCAAAGCAGCACTGGCTACCAGGTCTCACACTCAACTCTAGATTGCCCATGGCCCTGATGATTCTGGCCCTGGGGACCGGATGGGCCCAGGAGGGAGCAGAGCCTGTCCTCCTGGAGGGTGAGTGCCTGGTGGTTTGTGAGCCTGGCAGAGCTGCTGCAGGGGGGCCTGGGGGAGCAGCTCTGGGGGAAGCACCCCCCGGAAGAGTGGCATTTGCTGCAGTCCGAAGCCACCACCATGAGCCAGCAGGGGATATCGGCAACGGCACCAATGGGGCCATCTACTTTGACCAGGTAACCCCCTGCCCTGCAAGGGCCTGGAATAAATCTAAGCCCACTGTGCTGTGGCCAGTTGCCCCTCAATCCCATTGCCCATCTCCTTTCCCTTCACTCCTACCCATACTCCTCCTTGCCCTTTCTCAGTATTTCTTTTGAATCTGTGCATTCCTCCTGTTGGCAGCTACTTGCCACCCTTATTTTCCTTACTCACTGTCCCATCTCCCAACCCAGCGGTTTCTCTGAGCCCCAGGTGTCCCCAGCCCACTCAGCAGGGTCTGCTTCCCCCAGGTCTTGGTGAATGAGGGCGGTGGCTTTGATCGGGCCTCAGGCTCCTTCGTGGCCCCTGTCCGGGGTGTCTACAGCTTCCGGTTCCATGTGGTGAAGGTGTACAACCGCCAAACCGTCCAGGTGATCTGAGCATTAGATCTTGTCCCTGTCCCAGGTTGGGTAGAGGGAGGAATAAGGGAATCCCAGCTGAATCCTGGGCAGACCTCATTGGCCTGTTCCTGGGGGCCCAGGGGCAAGGGAGGAAAGGGCCAGCCTAGCAGAATGTGGAGGGCCTGCAGAGTCCAACACTGGCCACCCCTCAGCCCTCCCAGGAGAGTGCATGAGCTCCAGATTCCCAAATTCCAGGGTATCCCTCTGGGGTTGGGGAGAAGAAGGGCAATCCTGAGAAGTGTGGGATCTTAGGACAAGGTCTGGGGAGAAATGCTAACTAGACTCCCTTCCCAGGTGAGCTTGATGCTGAACACATGGCCTGTCATCTCAGCCTTTGCCAATGACCCTGACGTGACCCGAGAGGCAGCCACCAGCTCTGTGCTACTGCCCCTGGACCCTGGGGACCGAGTGTCTCTGCGCCTACGTCGGGGGAACCTGCTGGGTGGCTGGAAATATTCAAGCTTCTCTGGCTTCCTCATCTTTCCACTCTGAGGGCTCATGCCTTTCAAGGACAGGAATCTAGCCCCTGACCTCTGGCCTATGCCCTCTCCCCTCTCCTGCCCCCAAAGCAACATCTTTGAGGTCAGAGAGAGGTTCCCTCTGGCTGTTTGTATTTCACTTTCTTGCATGGGACCCTGTGCCAAACACCTAAGGTGATTAGCAGAGCTATGGTGTCCCCGGACCTGTCCCCTTTTAACCCCTTCCCCTTCCCAAATGCCCTCACAGTCTCTCACTGCATCTCTTTGTCTGCAGCCCTAGGATGAGGGCAGGATTTGGCAGATAGAGTCCTGCCATACTTTGCAGACTTTGCTCTTCTTTCTCCCACCCCACCCCCAGCTTCTAGCTCAGAGCTACTTGGAAACAGGTGGACAGCTGAACCTGACAGGCCCCCACAAGGGCCCAGATGGACCAGGCTCAGCATGCCCTGCAGGCTCCTTCTTGTGAGGAATGCCAGCATCATGGATCTAGGCCAGCACAGTCAGGAGCTGAGCCAGCCCATATGGACTACGGAAGGAGGCTCAGCCACCAGTAGAAGTGTGGGGAGGGCCACTAAGCAGCCCAAAGCCTATGGCTGATAGGACAGGAAGGGGACATGTGACCAGCCTGAGCAAGGTACACATTTTTCATGTACGTTGGGGCAACCAGCAGGCGGTGAACCTGGGTGTTCATCTGTCCCAGGTCCCAAATGGACTCTGGCTCTCACTTCCCCAGATGAGATGTGGGGTGTGTATGTTTGTTTGTACCAGCTGAGAGCAGGTGTATGGCACTTCCTTGGGCGGCTGTAAGTAAAAGGTCACATGTGGGCAAGTGTAGATCTCCAGGCATGGAACACATCAATGCCCACAGCCACCTTCTAAAAGAGTTCCACCTTTGCAGTCTGAACTTCAATCACTCCCCACTCTGACCACCGCCTCCCTCCCCCAGCTCTCAGTTACCTGCAGTGAACCTGTTCTAGACTATCCCACCGCTTCTCTTCTTTCTCCTGATCTGTGCTCTTAAACTTTCTATTACCTTGAATTTAATCACTCATCCCTTCAACCAATCTCCTGCCAGTATTATAAACTCTCTTACCTCTGTGTCCATTGGCCCAGCATGGGTAACTCAATCAATAAAGCAACTAGAGAATTATGGCTGATGAGACATTATCAGATCACTCAAGATAGAAGATACCATTAGAATTTTGGTCAGGAGACCACCAGGTATGTCATAGAGACTATACAACTGTACGTTAGAGTCAAATAAAAAAGGATTTAGTAATACTTGAGTTAAGTAGGAAATATCAATGTAAATTTGTTGTTTTCAAAAGAAATAATTTTTCAATCAATCACTAAAGTAGCATAGAACGACATTAGGAAAAATTCTGATAGGCATTCTTAGCACCTGGATCTTTACCTCAAACATTACTCACCTTTAAAAGGACTCAGGGTTCCGTGGAGAATAGCTCCAGGTCTCAAATAATTCTAGGCCTGGAGCATGCTGTTGATGACAATAAGCAAGGATACTTTTCTAAATATATTGGGGAAGTGGGAAGGCAAAGGAACCAATTTTAAAAGACTCCCATCTGACATTCTGTGGCAATTTGGTAATCAAAAGGAAAATAACGTGATTAATTGGAACAAGATTATTTTTTAAAATTTATGCCTGTAGTGATACTCCAAAAGGAAAAAGTCACTATGAAGCATTCAAAAAGGCAGTTCATATACTGAGTGAAGAAGAAGGAATATATTGGATATTTTTAGTTAGTTTGATAAATAGAAGAGTATAAATATAGTAGGTATTTTAACTATTCATAAGGTACACTCACTTTTCCGTATCTGTATAAGCAGGGAGGGGTGGATACAGAGAGCTGTGAGTAATTCCAGAAAAACGCTGGAACTGCACCAAGAATGAGAGACTGATTGGCACCATCTGGCCATATATTACAGCTAGGAAGAAAGAAAGCCCAACAGATAACTGCTCGCTGCTCAAACTTGATCCTTCATCTCTTGGGAAAGGGAGCCTCTATATTACCTACTCATTAAAATGAGATTACAGTAAGAGTAAAGCCCAGAATAAGAATGGCTTACATAAGGTAGAAGATTATTTCTGTCTCACATAAAAGAATCTGCAGACAGAGTCCAGGGATGGATGGCAGTGCTTTTGGGTTCCTGTATTCAATTCCAATGTGAGTGTGTGTGGGGGGGTGCTTTCCACAAAATACCAAGCAATGCTCAGACACCAGCAGGATATCCAGGATTTTGACTCAATTCAACACAATTCTGACACTACCTGCCTGGATTTTGTATCAGATTCCACAGGTTAAGGAATTGTCCTACACCCAACCCTCTTCACTTCAGACCTCAGTGGAAAACCTACGCTGTTAAATGTACTTCTGATCAACTGCCTATAGATTGGAGGAGGTTCAAGTGACCCCCCTCCTTGGCAACTCAGTTCAAACACCAGTCTCAAGTCCAGGCTGTTCCCTGTGCCTCTGATTGGCTGGCTGGGTTCCAGTGTTAAACAAACAATTTTAACTTCCATAGCTGGAGTTTTTTTTTTTTAAGATTTTATTTATCTATTTTTATACAGAAGGGAAGGGAGGGAGAAAGAGAGGTAGAGAAAGATCAATATGTGGTTGCCTCTCATGTGGCCCCCACTGGGGACCCGGCCTGCAACCCAGGCATGTGCCCTGACTGGGAATCGATCCAGCAACCCTTCGGTTCGCAGCCCACACTCAATCCACTGAGCTACACCAGCCAGCGTCCATAGCTGGGTTTTTTTTGCTAGGCCACTGCTAGCAAAAAAAAAAGAAGAAGAAGACGAGGAAGAAGACTGGTCTTGGGGCATGGAATCTAAACCATTGCATCAGCTAAGTACAAAAGTTAACATGTCTGATATCCAGGAGTTTTGCAAGTGTTTTTTACATCAAGTATGGGTAAGAAGACTGTAAGCCCATTCTGAAAGAATTTACCTTAGCTGTACACAAAGGAATGGGGGAAGGTGAGGGGGGGCTAGTTATGGGAGGGGTGCAAGAGTCTGTAAAGCTCAAGTGCAAAGAAGGGAAGGCTGCTGGGGTTTGACGATACCCTGCTATTCTCTCTTGGATAATCACGGAAATAGGTACCTGGAAATTAATCCTAAATCCCAACAGATGTACAAGAATGTGAGCAGTCTTCTGTCACACCGCGATTAACACGAAGTGCACTGTCTCTTTCTCTCACTCTCTGGCACTGTAGCTTTAATTTAGACTGTCTCAGAATTTTTTCCCTTGTCACCAGTTACCCCCTCCTTGGGTTCAATTACTTTGCTAGAGAGGCTCATAGAACTCAGAGAAACGTGTTACCTACTTGCTACATCACCGGTTTATCATTAAAAGACTCAGGAACAGCCAGACGGAAGAGATGCATAGGGCAAGGCACAGGGAAAGGACACAGAGATTCCACACCCTCTCCAGGTGCCATTCCCCCAAATCTCCACGTGCTCAACAACCCAGAATCTCTCTGAACCCTGTCCTTTTGGGATTTTATGAAGGCTTCATTATAGAGGCACATTTAATTAGACCGTTGGCAATTGATTCAACTGTTAGCCCCTGTCCCCTCCCTAAAGGTGGGATGAGTGTGGGATGGGACTGAAAGTTCCAACCAGCCTTTAGTTGACTCCTTCAGCAGCCAGCCCCCATCCATAAGTGCTTTCCAGAGTCACTTCCTTAGATAACAGAAGACACGTTTTCTGGTCTCAACACTTAGGAAATTCTACGGATTTCAGGAGCTATGAGCCAAGAACTATGGAAGAAGACCAAATATAATGAGAAACATATTTTGCTCATCTGAATGACCAAGTAAATCTTTCTTATAAATCATAATATCACAGTGGTTCAATGAGCATCACAGCCAGTTTCTCTTCCCGCTGTTTACCCTCGGTAGCATATCGCCTCCTGACAGGACGGCTCCTTGAGGTCGACCATTATGTGATGACCCTCATAGCCGCAGACAAGAGTGAAAGAAAAAAAAAGGCCACACCTCTTTTCTTTAAGGACACTTCCTGAAAGTGCACCTCACATTTCTGACTGCATGTTATTGGCTGGAATAGTAGTTTAACACAACACCCATTTGTCTCAGAGAGTCTGTGGGTCAGAAGTCCAGCAGGGCACGACGGGACTCTCCACTCAGAGTTCCCAACATCAAACACAAGGTGTGAGCAGGACAGCCTCTCTTACTGAAGTGTGAGGATCTACTTGCACGCTCATTCAGAACTCAGCTCCTGATGGTTGAAGGGGAGCTGAGTTTGCAATCTCAACATACACCTGTTTGGAATATTGACTATTTTAGGCTGGAAAATTTTAAGAGCCAGCCAACTTGGGAGAAGCTCTGGAAACCAAGGGTAAGTTACTCTCTGTAAAGGACATTTACACTTGTAAGGGAAGTCTCCATCTTTAAGGGTGTTTGTCTCACTGTACCAGGCCTGCCTTCACTATCAGTGGAGAAGGCCCTGGACTGAACTTTGCACGACAACCTTACCTTTGTTTACTGTGCTTTTCCTGGTAACCTCCCATACCTGACTCTCCCTGGCCAACACCTCTGCCTTCAGCTGACAGTGGCATGACAAGGTGATGGCATCCAGCCCGTTGGCGAGTTAATTCAGTGTTCCTTGGGCTCTCCCGTGTATGCAGGAGGTGTACATGTTATTAAACTTCAACTTGATTTTCTCCTGCTAATCTGTCTCATGTTAATTTCATTATTAGTACAGCAAGAACCTTCCAGTACAGGATAATTTCTCCTCCCCAATGCGGATGTAGAACTGAAGTCCTGGCCCCTCCATCTCTGAGCCAGCGACAGCAAGCCAAGTTCTCCTCACAGTTTGAATCTCTGTGATCTACCCTTTTACCACCTGCCTGACTTCAGTAGAGAAAGTTCTCTGATTTTAAGGACTCCTGTGATTAGATTGGCCCTGTCCATATAATCCAGAGTACAGCAAGCTATTTTAAGGCCATGACCTGAATTATATATTCAAAAGTTCCTTTTGCTATGAAATACAACATGTTCAGTGGTTCCAGGGATGTGGCATGGACAGTTGTATATCATGGTCAATAAACTCAAAGATGACATCATTTAAAGAAAAGGCATTCAGTTACAATACACTATATGCATGGAAAACGTGTAAGCTTGAAAGAGTCCCACGCAATACAAGATCAGCTTGGGTTTTAAAGGTAAGCCAGTTTCCAGGTTCCAACCCAGAATTCATCCTTTTTTTTTTAATTTTCATATGAGTTTATTTGAGCCAAACTGATGACAAACTCGAAAGCAAGATCTCAAATGCTCTGGAGAAAGACAGTTTTGCAGTTTCTTTTATACATTTGGAATAAGAATGTATTTAATGATAATCCAAAACTTGATCTGTGCTTTTGGATATCCAAATTCAGGACTTGGTCTCAAATGAGATAGTGTCTGTCTCGCAGGTCTACGAACCAATTTTAATAATGAGTTTAAATGTTGGTGTGATAAATTTCATAATCCTTGTAGGATATATGTGCTTCACCAAATGTTTGATGCTTTTAGAGAAGCTGACCTATTATACTGGTAATTCTATCAAAGTATGGAGGAGGATTTAGGTTTGCAGCTAATGTTTAAATAATTTGACTTGTAAAATGTGTTGACTTTCATTCATTGGTTATATAAATCATGTTTAAATGTTGAGACAATTTTTGCTAAAATGGATTTATGAAGTAAATAGATTAAACAATAAATAAAGCACAGATGGTGGTCAGCATTTTGCTTCAGGTACAAAAAGCTCCTCAGACTTTAAGGACCATAAAAATAGAATCCAACTGCCCTGCTCTCCCTACAGCCATGCCTGGCAGCTGATCACTACAGAGAAAAGTCCCACCCTGGAGGGTTCTCTGTGGACCCAAATCCATGGTCTCCAGCCGCACCGTCCTCAATCCTCCAGGCCAGTGGTCCCCAACCTTTTTGGCACCAGGAGGGCTCAGTTTCATGGAAGACAATTTTTCCACAGACCGGGGGTTGGGGGGTGGTTTCAGGATGATTCAAGTGCATTACATTTATTGTGCACTTTATCTTTATTATTGTTACATTGTAATAGATAGTGAAGTAATGACACAACTCACCACAATGCAGAATCAGTGGAAGTCCTGGGCTTGTTTGCCCACAACTAGATGGTCCCATCTGGGGGTGGCGGGAGACAGTGACACTGGAAGTATGTTGCTTATGTCCAGTCTGCTCCATGATCTCTGCAGAAAACCCTGCTTCACAAAGAGAGGATGTTGGAAATGGAAGCCGGCTTGTCAGTGCTTTTGTGGCAGTCTCAGGATACTCCTCCTCGACTTTAATCCAGAACGTATGGAGATTTGAAGTTGTCTCAAACATGCTTTTAAGGCCACCGTCATTTGTGATCTCAAGCACTTGATCCTCTTTGAGCATGGACAAAGTCGATTCACCTGACTTGTTCACAATGGGTCGCGGATCCATTCCTTCCCAGTTGGGGGTCTTTTGTGGTTAGGCAGTAGAGCTCAAACCCTCTGAAAGCTGAGGTAGGCGACCATGCACCAGCTGGGAGAGAGAGGGCCCTGGCTCAGTCTCTTTCAAAATCTCTGCTGTTTGAAACATCAAAAATCCCAGTGTTCGCTCATTGCTCCCATTAATTCCACTTTGGCTTTGAATGCAGCCGTTTTATCTGCTGACTTGAACACAGTTCTCAATCTCCCCTGAGGTGACAGATTAAGTTCATTCAGCAGCTTGAATATGTCACACAAGTGAGCAAGTTTTGCAAGCCATTCTGTGTCACTGAAACGTGCTGCAAATGGTGACCATTTTTCTAAAAGAAATCTCTGGAGCAGCTCTCGTAACTCAAACACTCCGGCCAGTGATCTACCTCAGAAAGCCGCCTCACTTCTGTGTGTGAGAGAAGACGTGTGCGCACTGCGTCCATCTCCTCACAGAGCTGCGTGAACAGATGTGAGTTAAGGGCATGTACTTTAATGTGGCTGATAATTTTAATCGCATCCTGCAAAACATTAAGTTCAGGTGACATCTTTCAGCTAGCCAGCATTTCTCAATGGATGACAGACACAGTGAATAGACTCATATTCAAAAGCGATCTCTTTGACCCGAGGAGTGAAACTGGAAAGCCGTCCAGTCATGGCAGCCACTCCATCCATGCATAATCCGACACAAAATGACCAGTTCAGTTTTCCTGATATGCAATCATTCGAAAACTTGAATAGTTCTGCAGCTGTGGTGTCAGTTGGCAACAAAAAGTGCACAAAACATATCGTCACGCACATCCTCCTAAAAATATATCACACAAAAACAAGCATTGTTGGCTTGTTGTCAGCATCGTAGACTCAAGAACCTGGACTGCACACCACAGTGACTCATTAATTCTCTCTAACAATTGTGCCTCAGTATCCTCTGCTATTTCCTCAATTTGTCTAGTTATGGAGCTAGCCAAACAAGGAACACATACCACCTTTTGGGGGGGGGGGTTTAAAGTATATTTTATTGATTATGCTATTATAGTCATTACGTTTTTTCTACCCCTTGTGCCCCTCCATCCTGCACCCCTTCCCTCCAGCACTTCCCCACTCTTAGTTCATGTCCATGGGTCGTGCATGTAAGTTCTTCGATTCTCCATTTCCTGTACTGTTCTTAACCTCCCCCTGTCTATTTTGTACCTGCCAAAGCATGCTTCTTATTTCCCGGACCTTTTCCCCGCTTCTACCCCCTCCTCCTCCCCCCCGATAATCCTCCATGGGATCTCCATTTCTGTGATTCTGTTCCTGTTCTAGTTGTTTGCTGAGTGTTTTTGTTTTTGGTTTTTTGGTTGGTTTTTTGTTGATAGCTGTGAGTTTGTTGTCATTTTACTGTTCATATTTTTTATCTTCTTCTTAGATAAGTCCCTTTAACTTTTCATATAATAAGGGCTTGGTGATGATGAACTCCTCTAACTTTACCTTATCTGGGAAGCACTTTATCTGTCCTTCCATTCTAAATGATAGCTTTGCTGGATAGAGTAATATTGGACATAGGTCCTTGCCTTTCATGACTTGGTAAACTTCTTTCCAGCCCCTTCTTGCTTCTAAGGTTTCTTTTGAGAAATCAGCTGATAGTCTCATGTTAACCCCTTTGTCGGTAATGCTCTTCTTTTCTCTTGCTGCTTTTAAGATTCTCTCCTTATCTTGCCCTGGCTGGTGTGGCTCAGTGGATTGAGTGCTGGCCTGCAAACCAAAGAGTTGCCAGTTTGATTCCCAGTCAGGGCGCATGCCTGAATTGCAGGCCAGGTCCCCAGTAGGGGGCATGTGAGAGGCAACCACGC
Organism: Micronycteris hirsuta; assembly: GCA_004026765.1. Classification (NCBI taxonomy): domain Eukaryota; kingdom Metazoa; phylum Chordata; class Mammalia; order Chiroptera; family Phyllostomidae; genus Micronycteris; species Micronycteris hirsuta. Next base: position 19,891 of record PVJI01017745.1, on the reverse strand, counting down.
ATTGGTGTTACTCTGCCTCTCTGTCTCTCTCCTTTCCTTTCTCTCTAATAATAAATAAACAAAATATTTTTAAAAAAAGAAAAAAAAAAGATTCTCTCCTTATCTTTAATCTTGGGTAATGTAATTATGATGTGCCTTGGTGTGTTCTTCCTTGGATCCAACTTCTTTGAGACTCTGTGCTTATTGGATTTGCATGTCTATTTCCTTCACCAGATTGGGGAAGTTCTCCTTCATTATTTTTTCAAATAAGTTTTCAATTTCTTGCTCTTGCTTTTCACCTTCTGGCACCCCTGTGATTTGGATGTTGGAACATTTAAAGTTGTCCCAGAAGTTCCTAAGCCTCTCTGCCTTTTTTTGAATTTTTGTTTATTTCTTCCTTCTGTTCCAAATTGTTGATTTGAGTCCCAGTTTCCTCCCCTTCACTATTGGTTCCCTGTATACTTTTCTTTATTTCACTTTGTGTAGCCTTCACTTCTTCCTTTATTTTGCATCCATACTCAATCATTTCAGTGAGCATCCTGATTACCAGTGTTTTGAACTCTGCATCTGATAGGTTAGCTGTCCCCTCATCGCTTAGCTCTTTTTCTGGAGTTTTGATCTGTTCTTTCATTTGGGCCATATTTCTTTGTCTCAGAGCACCTGTTACATTGTAAGGTGCAGAGCCTTAGGTATTCTCCAGGGTAGGGCAACGCACTTCGCTGCCTTGTGGCACTGTATGTGGGGGAGAGGTCAGAGAGGGAACAATGCCTCTTGCTCAGCTCTCGCCCCACCTTCAGTCACTTCCTCCACTACCCACAAGTAAATTGGGTCCTTCCGGTGCTGATTCCCAGGTTGGGGGGGTTGTGTACCTTCTAGGACCCCATGGGTCCCTCCAACAAACTCTCCCGTGAGACTTGGAGTTTCTCACAGTGCCGCAACCCCCACAGGTTTTTACAGCCTAAGGTTTTGAGGTTTTAGTTCCCCATGCTAGAACAGATTGTGTGGCCTGTCTCACTCCCCAGTTGTTCCTCCTGGTTTATCTGCACCTATATGTGGGACTGCCTGGTCCACCAGCCGCCACCTCACCTGACACTGCCTTGCCTCTCATCCTCTCCACCTCAGCTGCCTGTCTCCTCCCCTCCTACCTGTCTGGATGAATGTTTCTTCTTTAACTCCTTAGTTGTCAGACTTCCATACAGTTTGATTTTCTGGCAGTTCTGGTTGATTTTGTTTTTAACTCAGTTGTTGTCCTTCTTTTAGTTGTGTGAGGAAGCAAAGCATATCTACCTATGCCTCCATCTTGGCTGGAACCACATATCACCTTTTGAACTGCAGCCTCTCCTAAAAGTTCATGACAAATGTCCTTAGCAGCAGGCAGGATCAACTGTTCACCAGTTGTAAAGGGCTTCTTAATTTTAGCAATGCGGTTACCCACTAAGAATGATGCTGTCAATGCAGACACATTTGATGAAGTGGTGGCCTTCAATAATTGCTTCTGTTCTTTGTGTTCACATTTTTTTCTTTTGAAAAACTCAAAGGGCCCTGGCTGGTGTAGCTCAGTGGACTGAGGGCGGGCTGGGAACCAAAGGGTCCTGGTTCGATTCCCAGTCAGGGCACATGCCTGGGTTGCAGGCCAGGTCCCCAGTGAGGAGCAACCATACATTGCTGTTTCTCTCCCTCTCTGTCTCCCTCCTTTCCCCTCTCTCTAAAAATAAAAATAAATAAAATCTTAAAAAAAAAACTCAAAGGGCTGGTTCTTAATGCAGTGTGCTTGGTGTACATGTAACAAAGCAGCTTTGAAGGTTTTGTGGCTTCGTTGGATATCCAGTCGCCACATATACAAAGCAGGCTTAAAGAATGTGAATCATCTGTTGTAATGAACCCACAATTTAAATAGGACTCTTCATATTTTCTTTTAAAATACAGCTTTCTTTTTGTTGGCAGTCTTAGAGTCTTCTGCTGTCTCATCATTGGGTCTTTCCCCCTTTTCAAGAAGCTCTCCAGAGAAGTTTGTTTTTTTACTCCTTTTGGCTAGGGTAGTTTGTGGCCTTACCAAAATAGTGACTGAGACAAGTATGCAGTGCAGGAAAGAGGCACAGACAAAAGTGGTAAATAAAATAATGGGCAGGCCATATGTGGACTAAAATAAGTGTTAGATTCTGACTTAAAGCCTGCCACCAGATGCAGCTGTACAATTGAAGTACATCAACTCACTTTGCCACTGTAAAGCCTGCCACCAGATGCAGCTTAATTGTCACTTGCCACTCACTGATAGGGTTTTGGTATGGGTCTGCAAGAAATTGATTTATGTGGGTCCCTGTGCAGTCAAATTTCTCTGCTAATGATAATCTGTACTTGCAGCTGCTCCGCAGCACTAGCATCACCACCTCAGCTCCACCTCAGATCATCAGGCATTAGATTCTCGCAAGGAGCACACAACCTAGATCCCTTTAGGGTTCGCACTCCTTTGAGAATCTAATGCTGCTGCTGATCTGACAGGAGGAAGAGCTCAGGCAGTAATACAAGCAATGAGGAGCAGCTATAAGTACAGATGAAGAAAGCTCGCTTGCCCACTGCTCACCTCCTGCTGTTCGGCCTGGTTCCTGACAGACCACAGACCGATACCAGTCTGTGACCCTGGAGTTGGGGACCCCCGCTCCAGGCAATTCTTCTGTGGTTTCCTTTGCCAGCCTCTTTCCTCACCCTCCCCAGAATCCAAGTGAAGCCTTCCATTTCCTCCTTAAACCTCTACTGCACCAACTTTGCCCCCACTTGTCAGCAACAGAAGGCCTCACATTTTACTTCACTGAAAAAGTGGAAACACCAGGCAGGAAGGAACCCTTCCCATCACCACATGTAGAAACTCACTGTCCTCCTCATCTGGGCTTCTTCCCACCTGGCTCAGTAGAAGATGTGACCTTCCTCTTACCAATGCAGCTATCTTCATCCTCCAGCCATGGATCCCATTTCTTCCCAACGCATCCTCTTCTTTTCTCTCATCTCTCCCATATGTTCAACTTCTCCCTCTCTACTTACTCCTTCCCTTCAGCAGTTAAATAAACTCAAGTCTCTTAAACCTGAAAGAGAAAAAACGGGTATGGAAAGGGTTGTACATACATAGTTATTCTGGGCTCTGTATGTTCCCACAGCTAAATGGCATCGTTCTCCTCCCCTTTAGAGCCAAATATCTGTGCTCACCAGTCACTCACCTCTTAAGTCAACTCTGGCCTCCACAACTCCACCTAAATTGTGCTCAGCTGGTCACTACTTCCATGTCACTAAAGTCAATGGACACTTCCTAGTCCTTCTGTTACTCAGGCTCCCTTAATATTTGACCCTGTTGACCACACCCTCCTTCTAGAAGCACTCTCTGACCCGACTTCCCTGACTGTGTACTCTCTGGGCTTTCCCTCTACCTCTCTGTCCAAGCCCCATCTTTTCCCCAGGCTCCTCTACCTCTGCCCGTCTCTTAACTGTTCGTTTTCTTCAAGATCTGCCTTCAGATTCCTTCTATCTGATGCACTCTCAAAAGCAGAAATTTCCCCCCATGTACTGGCAACTTCTGCATTGTTTATAGCTACCCAGAATCTCCCTCCTAAATCTCAGACTTACACATTGTATGCCCCAGCTTGAAGTCAACCTACTGAAATTAGAGTCTTTCCTCCCTAAATCTCCCTTCCTGGTTTCCTTTGTCTCCAACCAAACACCATCTCTTCTCTTCAATTCTTCCCTCTCCCATAACCCCCATATCCAATCATTCACGTCCATGGATTTCATCCATTGTTTTCCATCCACCCTGGCTCCAACCACCCATCTCTCGGAGTTCTACAAAAGCTTCCTCACTGGCCCCTTGGCCTCCAGTTTTGCCTCCCTTGGTCCATTCTCTGCACTGGTATTGCTGTAGTGATCTATCTGAATGAACTTCACTGCCTGGAGCTTCTCGGGGGAATCCCCAGGAGGGGAGTGGGTCTCAGAGCGAAATCCATATTTCTTCCCATGGATTTCTGAGGTCCCTTACAATCCAGCTGTTATACTCTCCCTGCTTCATTTTTCCCCATCTGTAAGAATGTGAAAACTTGTGGAATAATACCCTTCATTAGCTGAAGGAAAATGGCACTTCTTGGAAAAAGAGGGTATGGCATTCAAGTAAAAAGAATCATTCTTGGACCTAACTGAGGTCAATCAGGACCTGTTTTAGTTTATACATCACATTAATCTGGGCCAAACTGAATGGAGAGATCTTAGCTGACGCTATATAACATATTAATAAAAGATGGCAAGGCCATAGAATGTGAAGGGAAAGTAACTCCTGAAACATAGTTAATGTACTTGCCTGAGAGGCAGTGGGCATAGTGGTTAAGACAGTGGGCACAGGAGCCTCTCACTTAGCAGCTGCACAGGAGGCCCTTGAGCAAGTCAGTTCACTGTGCCTCATTTTCTTCATCTCTACATGGAGAGAATAATCGTATCTACCTGACAGGGTTGGAAAACAGATCAGTGCCTAGCACAGAAAGATGCTCAATATATGTAAGTTACTGTTATTGTATGAATTAGTAAACAACTGAAAACTTGAACATGTCCCAAGGGTTCTTGGACAATCTTTAAAAAGCAGGCAAGATTTTTACTTCGTTTTACTGTGGCCATTTATCTTTTACAATGTTTCTTTCTTTCAGGTATGTTCACCTTTACCCAAAAACACAGGACTGAGTAAATGGTTTCTAAGAAAACATGATACAACCCTGGCTGGGGTAGCTCAGTGGATTGAGCGCAGGCTGGGAACCAAAGGGTCCCGGTTCGATTCCCAGTCAGGGCACATGCCTGGGTTGCGGGCCAGGTCCCCAGTGAGGGCCATGTGAGAGGCAACCATACATTGCTGTTTCTCTTCCTCTCTTTCTCCCCTCCCTTCTCCTCTCTCTAAAAGTAAATAAATAAAATCTTTAAAAAAAAGAAAAAAGAAAACATGATACAGCAAGGCGTGCAAGGTAGGGGTAGGGGTCCTAATCTCACTAAATAGTTTATGTATGTTTTAACATGGGAATAGGATACAGTGTGAGATGCTCTTTATAGTTTGCTTATGTCATGGACTGTCTGCATGCTGATGACTTTGTAATTTCTCAGTTAGAGACTTGGCTAAACCCACCAGCCAGCGCCCCCAAGGAGAAGGGAAAATGGCAATGGGTATAAATGAGAGAAGTAGTGACTGGTAGTCTTCAGTACCCAAGATGCTCAGCTGTGGACAAACATTTTTATTCACTCCTTCAAAAACAGGAAGAATCTCTGATCTCTGCTCAGACCTTGTAAGTTGTCCAATAGTGAAGAAGAGACATCTCACCGTCAGAGGGCTCAAGAGGCCAATGTGGGCAAAATCTAATATTGTTTAACATTATCTTGAGTAAAACTGAAGAGATTTTGCTGAGCCACCTTTCTAACCAGTCTTCCACTTAGGAGTTCTGAACCTTTTTCTCACTGACCCACACCAAGAACCTGTACATCATTCTTGGTGCAGGGAGTCAGGGAAGACCAGACCTGTCTGAATGGGGGGTGAGCGGAGACCGCAGGCCCCTGTGCCATGGGCTCCTATGCCGCGCTCTTTCCCGTGCCACTGCGAACTGCATTTGCTCGTTGGACTGTCTCCCTCACCGGGCTGTAGGCTCCAAAGGGGCAGAGACCCATGTCGCTCACATAACCTACTATCCACTTCCCACCTAGTCAGGGCCTGGCACACAGTAGGTGCCCTGTAAATACTGAATGGCAGTGTACCCATGAACCGTGGGCTGTCAGCTCACATGTACACTACCCTTCAGTTCGGGCAGGTAAGAAAGGCAACAGGAAGCAGAGGCCTGAAGTCGGGAAGCGTGGCCAGGGTTAGGAAGGTCTCTGAGCCTGAGGGGTGTTCCGGAGGCAGGAAGGAGAGAAACGTTAGCCACCGTGTGATCCTTGTGGTCAGTTTGGGCCGTTCTAACCAGAACACATAGACTGGGTGGCTTGATCAACAGAAAATATGCTTCTCGCAGCCCTGGAAGCTGGACATTCCAGACCCAGGTGCCGGCAAGCGGAGTGTCTAGGGAGTGCTCACTTCCTCCTCGCTTGCAGACAGCCGTCTTCTCGCTGCATCTCCACAGGGTTGAACCTAAGAACAAGCTCCAGCTCTAGTTCTGTTCTGTTTGTTCTGTTTTCTCTTCTAATAAGGACACTAATCCCTTCTTGGGGGCTCCACCCTCAAGACCTCATCTAAACCTACTTACCTCCCAAGCCCCCACTTCCTAATGTCATCCCACTCAGGGTTAGGGTTTCAACATATGAATCTGAGGGAACGCAAACACGCAATCCGTGGCTGACAAATGCTTACTAGGTACTCGGCACCACAGAAACCTCTCCATACAGATTATTTTTCATACAGTCTTCGCACCATCCATAATTCAGGAATTGTTACCGTGCCTTTGATAGATGGGGAAACCAAGACCTCAGGAAACAGTCCACATAAGTAGCAGAGAATAGAGTCAGTATTCAAACCTAGATCTAGCATGTTTCCAATACAACTAAGCTGGTTCGGCCTTGATGCCATGCCCTGATGCCAGTCTTCACTCACCTTCCCACCCTGCCCATCTTCAAGACACGAACTGGAAGGAACACTAGCTTGGAAGCCCCCACCTGGACTTTCCTACTGGCCCTGCCATGAGCCAGCAGGGGGGCCTTCAAATCACTCACCTGAGAGCTGGTCTCGTCTATAAAATCAGAGCTGGAGTCAGATGAACTTGAAAAGGTGCCACCCAGGTCTTCAGATCTGCAAGTCGGCCTGGGAAATACGCAGCAGCCACACCCCATGGCTGCCCCCCCACCCTCCTTGCTCCCATAATGGAACTGAAGTTAAAAAAAACTGGACATTGTCTCCATACTGACCTTTTTATTGGTAAATCAAATGAAAAATAAAAAGGTATCATAAATGTGGTTAGCAGGGGGAATGGGTATAGCACTGGGGAGGGAGAACAAGGTTGGCCATACCATAGAGGGAGGGGGAGGAAAAGCGGGGAAGGGGAGGGGAGGGGAGGAGGTCTCTGCTAAAGCTCCCACAGCTCACCTTTCAATTTCTCATGTCTCCCAATCATTCTTTCCTGGACAGAGCAGCTGGAAGTGGTTTCAAGGCAACATCTAGTAGTTTGTCTATAAGACATGGGAGATGAGGAGCTGGAGGGAATATGAGTACAGGGTTTTGAGGGATTTTCTCACTTGCATCTGTCACCAGAGCCCTGTCTATGGTGAACGGAGGGTCAGGAAACTTAATCCTGGTCCCAGCTCAGCTGCAAACTAGCTGTGTCACTTTAGGCAAGTCACTTCTCCTCTCTGGGCATTTCTTTGGCTGTAAAACATCAAATTTGATTATATGGCAGGTTCTATTCTGGCTCTTGCAATGCCAAGTGTGTTGACAGCCTGAGCTAGGCCAAGAGACTGGCTCAGCTTAGGAGAAATAAGAGAGGCCTAGCCAGAGGGATATGGTGCTGGCCTTCACTGGAGCTTATTTTGTCAGCAGCAGCTGCAAATCAGAGTGAGTGTAAGCACACACGCTTATGAGAACTCACTCTCACTGTAAGCACGGTCATTGCAGAGTTCTCTGACAGAGCCCAGAGCCCTTTCTCTACATAGAAGGCAGGTCCAGGGAATGGGAGGTGGGGGAGGCGGGGCAGTGACCCAACCACAGCAATCACACACACTATATGGGGGTTGGGGATGTAAGGTACAGTGGAGGCGGGAGGAGGGCTGTGGGCTTTGGAGTGGGGCTGGGAGGTAGAGTCACATCAGCACCTCAGTGTCTGCCGTGCTGCTCATTTCAGACACCCTCCCTCTTCGGAGAGAGGCCTGGGTCTGCTGACCTGGTTGAAGCAGCTCTTCAGGTAGAGATGCCACACTTGGCATCAAGATCTTCTGGTTCCTGTGCGGTTGATACCATCACAGCTGGGGTCAGGGTTGTCTCCATTGGCTGGAGTCCAATGAGGTAGGCTGACTCAGTCTCCCCCCTTGCCTTTTCGTGCTGACAAGTTCATCCGTGGCTGGCCACCCTCCCACCCCAGCTGCGAGTCCAGGGGTCCCGGACTGCCAGCCCTTCCTTGACAGCTGGGTAGGCCTCGCCTGGCCTGAGGAAGCTGACCGTGAGACTGGGAACAGGCTGCCTCTTCACAGCCTGCATGGACTTGCGTCAACTGTGACAACTTCAAGGGCAGAGGGCCCCCACATGAAGAGTGGGGGAGAGGCGTCTACATCTGAGGTTTCTGTCTGAGAGGGGATATGTGGTTCTGGCTCTGAGGTCCTGAACCGCACTCTTTCTTGACTAGGCAACCAGAAGTCAGACTCCTGTGTGCGTGTGCATGTCTGTGACACCTGCACATGTGTGACAGGGTGAAGGGGATGCTTGAGGAAAGACGTTGAGCCTGGCCTACCTCAGCAAGGGGACTTTGCACTCCCCCAGGTGAAACTGCCAGAGGCCCATATCTGACAGCAGATTCTCCCACAGGGACACTGGTCCCCAGTTCAAGGCAATTCAGCAAAACTTTATGAAGTAACTTCACAAAAGGCACAATGGAGGCCCCAGGGCAGCTTTGAAAGGAGTACTGATGGGGGGAGGGGGAGGCCTAGCAGCAGCAGCCCAGGACCCTGGGGGTATGCCCCCCCCTCACTGCTTCAACTCACTGCTCCAAGACCTTGAAGGACAGGGGCGTGCCGCTCTTGGCAAAGGACTTCATCAAACTGCTAGGGTAGATGCACCCAAGCTTCTCCGGGACTGGGAAGCCCCAGACCCTGTAGAGAGACAGGCTCAGCCGGTCCCCAATATAGAAGGGACCCACCCATTTGGCACTGCTGCCATTCCTGGGGAGGGACAGCAAGAGGACCTGGTCGCCCACGTTCCACTCTTTCTCCTGGCTCTCCCGCTTGAAACGCCTGTTCTCTGCCTTTTCGCTGGCCCTGTCGGCCACCCTGCAGTGGAGCTCCAGCAGCTCCCCCACCAGCTGCAGCAGGAAGACGTCCATCTTGAGCCCTTCGATGTTTGCAGAGCTCATCTCCCACCACAGGGGCTCCATCAGCCTCTCCTGGCCCCCCGTCAGGACCTGGAATGGTGTGGCCTGGAGGGAGGAGGCCCTGAAGGCCAGGTGCAGCAAGGGCAGGGAAGCTGCCCACTTCTTGCCGTGCAAGAAAATAAACTCCTTGAGAGCCCTCTTGAATTCCCAGTAGGCCCCTGAGCTCGTCAGGCAAGGGAATTGGAGGTCTCGACTCAGTGAGGCAGCGTGGGCTCCCAGCGCCAGCCCACAGCTCACCAGAACATGCCGGGCAAACTGGGGGCCCTGAGTGGCCTCCAGCCTCACGGGAACGCCCCACCTTGCAAACACATGCTGAAGCAGCACTTGGGCCACAGCCATGTGCGTGTAGGGCTTCAGCGGGAACGCTTCCACCCACCTGGTGTTGGGATCAGCCACAATCAGCACATGCTTGTGGCCCTCCTCACTCACAGTGATTGGGCCCACCACCTCAATCTGCAGGTTCGACCAGGGGGCGGTCGACCTGAGGGGCCACAAGGACTCGATAACCTTCAACTCACTGCCAAGACTTCGGGGGATGCAGAACAAGCAGCTCCTGCAATAACCTCTGACGTGCTCCTGCATCCCAGGCCACCACCCCAGCAACCGCAGCTTCTTGTAGGTCTCCTCCGGCCTCTGGTGGGACCCCGCGGGGAGGTCGTGCACGGAGAAAATCAGGTCCCTCCGGAGCTGCCTCGGGACTACCCAGACCTTGGGCTTCTTATCTCCCTTGAACAGAAGCAGGCCGCTCTCCTTGTCCAGGCTGAGTGAGTTAAAGGCAGAACTGAAGGGTGAGGAGCCAGACAATCTCTGCCCAGCCTGCAGCTTGGCAATGACATCTGCCAGGGTGCTGTCACTCAGCTGTAATGCCAGTAAGTTGGGCCTCTTGCCCATAGTATGGGGAGACACCATCGGGGCTGGCACATCTGTTGGCAAATTCCAGAACTGCCCGCCCCCCTGCGCACCCTGCTTGGCCAGGGTGTCCACCGTCACAGCAAATAGGGAGCCACGGTAGGAGGTTCGGTAGATAAAAGGAAGGGATGAGAGGCCAGAGGTGAGGGATATGATGTAGGAGAGCAGGCTCGGGTGAGGTAGCGGGGCCCCATCAGAGGACAGGAAGCCCCGGGCCCTCCACAGGGGCAGGAGTTCCCAGAGGACGCTGAAGACCCAGTTGCAGTGTGTGAGGAAAACCACAGGGAGATGTGACTGGCCAAAGCGCTCCAGGCCACAGGCCACGGCAGCCAGGTGGGCATAAGTTGGTGTGTAAGGCAAGCAAGAGAAGGAAAGGGATACAGGTGGGCTGGTGGGAGACAGGACGTAGAGACCAAAGCCAGCACACCACTCGTCCTCACGGTAAAAGCAATAGCCTGACATGTGGATGCAGACAAACGTGGACAGGTCAGAAAAAGGAGGCAGAACCTGGAAGAAACGAGGCATGGAGGATATGGGAGTCAGCAGCCGGTTTTCCCCCAGCAGGCCCTGGAGAAGGGCCAGTTCCAGGGCCCTCTTGCCTTTGTCCTGTACCAAGAGGGACCATCGGATCAACCATGCTTTGGAAACCCTGCGGCCCTCCCAGGCCTCAGGGTCCACAGTGGAGCGGGCGGCGTAGGAAAGGTCCAGGACCACTGGGGCATCTCCAATGCAGCGGGAAAAATGCTTAAGGGCCCAGGCCACAGCATAGGGGCTGTCTCCCCCCGACTGGGGGCCCTCACTCTCCTCGTCAGGGAGGAGGGGTTTCGAGGTATAGGCAATGGGGTGCTTCCTCCCTGAGTGCTCCTGATAGACAGTGGCTGTCAGGGCCACCTGGCTCACTGTCACCTCCAGGAGGAAGGGCAGCTGGGAGTTGGGTGCCGTCAGGCAGAGGGCAGACACCAGGGCGCGCTTCAGGGCCAGGAAGGCCTTCTCGTGCTCCTGGTCCCACTGCCAGTCTGGCTTCTGCTTGAGGAGGCTGTGCAGGGGGCCCACAAGGGCTTCATAGTCAGGGATGACATCCCGGTGGGAGTCCATGAACCCCACGAAGAAGGAGAGTGCAGTGAAGTTGCTGGGGATCGTCATCTGGGCCAAGTGGGCAAGAACCTGCTGGCAGGGAGCCTGCCCATCCCAGGGGATGCCTAGGGACGGAGAAGCCACCACTGGAAGGAGATCGATGTCAAGGGCTCCGTCGGTTGGGTCGTGCAGGCTGAGGCACCGGAGTATTTCCTCTGAGAGGGAAGGGCACTCAGCCCTGAACACCGACACCAGTGAGGAGTCCAGGTCCTCTGCCTCAGCTGGCCTCTGCATGGCCTGCCCTTCCCTGGGCTCCTCATCTTGCCTCTCCCTCAGCTCTTCCTCCTGCCCCTCCTTCTTCTCCTCCCTGACTTCTTCTACTTTCTGAGGACTCTCCAGAGGCCTTGGATCAGCGGTGTCGCTCAACTCAGAGATGCTGGCTGCGCTGGGAGGAAGAGCCTTCCACACCTTCAGGAAATTGCCAATGTCGGTGTCCAACCTGTACCAAAACAGCAGAGCGGAGGGGTCCCATGGAGTAGGGAGAGGGACAGCCTGCCCCAAGAGGTCAGCCAAAGGGAAAACCACCCGTGTGGAAGCCCTGCGGAGCCCCACCCTAGCGCTCAGGTTGGGCAGAGTGCCAGCCTGCCACAGAGCAGGCCCTCGGGCGGGACCCGGCCCACACACAGGTACTCCCTCTATCTCCACCATGTGCCGGGCTTCAGTGTGGGATTCCAATGTACTCTGAAGGCTCATCCAGTCAAAACCTCACTGGCCAACTGACATTTTCTTTGTTTAGCCTCACCCGAGGACATTTTTTCATTGCTTTTTAGAGAGAAAGGAAAGGAGAGAGAGAAACACCAATGTGAGAGAGAAGCATCAATTGGATGCCTCCCACACATACCCAGATGGGGGATCACATGCTCCTAGACCAGGGACCGAACTCACAACCCCAGTATGTGCCCTGACCGAGAACTGAACTGCACCCTTTCACTTATGGGGTGACACTCCAACCAACTGAGCCACACTGGCCAGAACAGCCAAGTGACATTTTCAACCAGTTTAAGTCAGCAGTTGATGAGAATTACATGACTGCTACTTCCAACCTGATGCCAGGGTGAGTGAGCCAGGGAAAGGTCAAGAGAGGGAGGGGGTTCTGACTAGGGATTTGGGAGAACACAGCAGACAAACTTCAACCAAACTGGGAGCATGAGTCTGGGGGAAACTGGCCCAGGGAGCACTGCCCGTCCCAGACCATCCACCACAGCGCCTGTGGGCCCAGGAAACTGGGAGACGGGCAGCAAGGTAGCTCGGAGGAGGAGAAGGCCAGAGGATCTGAGCTGTGGCAAAATAGTTCTGCTGGCACCAGCAAAGGGACCTTGGGCAAGTGTTTGAGTCTTAGGTTGTTTATCCGTAAAATTAGGATGGTGTCATGTGTGTCAGACTCAAGTTGTAAGGACCAAAGGGGATAATAAGTGTGGAAAAAAATTCTACTTGGCACAGACACAGTGGCTCTCGTACACAATGGAACAGAACGAGGCTGCAGCGCCGGTTCCAGAAGCGCAGCACTAGGAAACCACCGACGGCCCTCCGCCAGAGAGCCCACAGCCGTGGGGGCCGCTGCGATGGAGCACCACGCGGCCACTAAAGCGAGCCACATCAATTAACCTCTGGGAAAAAACAATAAAAATGGAATGCAAGTGCTAGTTATAGAAGGATACACATAATATTAAAGCATGAGTGCAAACCTGCAAAACTGCAAAACCATACTGGAAGTGGTTTACAGACGCACAAATAAGTGGGAGAAGTGTAAAGACGTGAAAAGTCAAATCATTAGACAAATGCTGGCTGGCACTTAGGGGAAGATTCTGGTCAGCCCCAGGACGGGCAGGGTCACAGGGGAGGCCCATTACCTGTTTGGCTTCCTTAGAAACTCGTCCAGGGTGGGGCCATCACGGCCCAGCGGGTCATCGGGCACCATGAAGAGATTTCCCGCAAAGGTGAAGGGCAGCAAGCTGGATGCAGAAGAGAGGAGGCACAGTCACGAGGGGGACCTTGACCTGCCCACACCCCACTGCTGCCTGGGCATCTCCACGGGGGCAGGTGCTGGTGGGCAGTGCCCCTAGGGCCCTCTCTCTCCTGCCCTCACACCCTGCTGCTGGGGCTGCCCAACAATCAATCAAAGGGAAAGAACAGCCCAACCCCCTCACCGATCTTTGACCATCAGTTTCTTGGAATTATTCATCAGGATTTGGAGCTGCTCGTTGGTGACGATGACGCCGTCTGTCTCCTCTGCCAGCTTCACCATGAACCTGCAAGGAGAGAGGGAGTCACTGATGACCAGTGACCAGCCCCTCCCTTCCTGGGCCTCTGGGAAAATGAACTTGCAGCTCCATTTTGTATTGGAGCAAGACCGCCGTCCGTCGGTAGTGGGAAGCCAGGGCTCAGGAGCCCAACCCCCATCTGCGGGGGCATTTGGGGTCACCACTAGCCCCTGGGAGGGGAACTGAGATGGATGTCTCCCAACTGTATGTACAAACACAGACCCTTATTTCATACATAGGCATTCACATGCCCACGCACAGACAGCCACACAAACCACACACTTGCTCACACCGAGACGTGCATTTTACTGCTTCATTTTCTGCATCTGTAAAGCATTAAACACCTCCCATGTGTTGCTGTGAGGGTTAAACTGAATGGCAACATATCGAAGTATCTAGCTCGGTGCTTGCCCCACAGCATACACACAAATTTTCCATCATGATCCTTCACCGATACATAACATTCATGTAGTACACATATAAAAACACACAACTGAATAAACAGACCCATTCCCAAGGATCACTCCTCCTTAATCTCTTTTGCCAGGAAAGAAAAGAAAGTAAAGGCCACCTCCTTAGGCATTCCCTGAAGATTGCCTTTCCTGCCGCTGCAAACATGTTACTCCACTAGCGCCCAGCAGGGGGCCTTCGGCAGAAAAGCCATCTTCCCTTGAACCCAGGCCTGAAACTACAGGTACTTAAACACCTCACCCAGCCGCCTCACTCTTGAAGGAGAGATGCCTGAGCTGCCCTGCCCAGGTCTTCCCAGGCCTGAACACCGAGCAAGTGCCAGGTTTGGGGAAAAGTGGGGAGAAACAAAATTTCTCCCTGCCTGGCTTGGGAGGTGCCTCGGTGAGGCCAAGACCCGTGTCTGCCCAGCATGGACTCCAGCCCAGGCCCAGTGCCTCCAGCAGGGCCTTCCTGCCCCACAGAGGCTGCATCACAGACACCCTACTGGGCACACGAGTTGTGCAGCCATGTTGGGGACTGTGTGCTTAGGACCGACAAGTAGGGAGGCATTCAGGCTTTGGCTAGGAGAGCCCGAATGCCATATTCAGAGCCCAGCCAGAGCTCCAACCACACATAGCCACACACACACCTCCTTCCAGTGCCAGGACTGGGGAAGGGAAAGACTGAAGCAGGTCCTTGAGACATGAACTTCAACTCAAAATCAGCTGCTTGGGGGAGCAACTCACTCGATGCACCAGGAGTCACCTGGGCTAACACCATCCAGGGGAGCAAGTCTCAGGTCGTAGGCCAAGGGGCAAGAAAGCCTGTTAACTAAGGGCAGTGGAGCGGCTGCGTCCCAAAGTCAGGAACGCCCCTTGGCCTCGGGAAGAGCCGACACTGGAGCCCTCTCTCACTGCGTCCCTCTCTCTGCCTACAGAAGGTCACGTGCCTCTCCGAAATGACCCCCTTAGACATGTTTGCCTCCATCTCCAGAGAGCAGACAAGGCAGGACCCCATGTGACACACCAGCGCAGTTTCCGGAGCCCCAAGCAGGCCTGGGGACTGGCACACCTGTAATCATAGGTGGTGATCTTCTTGCCATTCTCAAGCTGGGAGGGGGTGATTGAAAGCATCTTGAGGGAATGGAGCTTCGTCAGAAAGTGGCTCTCTGGAGGTGAAAGGCAGAAGACAGAGACAGTCAGAGGAAGGGCTGCGGAAAAGGCCATGGCAGGGGCAGAGGGCAGGGAAGGAACAGCTGGGGCTGCTACAGGGGCTGGGGGAAGGGGCAGCTCACCCCTCACTCTCCGGCTCTTCTTCAGTTGCCAGGTGGGCACAAACACAGTGACCTCTCGATGTCCCCGGTTCCAGAAATACTGCACCGCCATGGCAATGCCCCGGCAGGAGAAGAAGTGCTGAAGGCCGTGCCTGCGGGTGCGGTGGGATGTGAGGGAGCCACTTCCTGACCTAGGAGGGGCCTGCTTCTCCCCCTCCTTCAGAGCCTGGGCAGCATAACGGGCAATGTCGGGGCACCAGCATCAGCACCACAGGCACTGACAATGCCTTTCTCCCTTCTCTCCATCATTAAAAATTCCTTGAGCACCTACTGGGTGCACTTACCTACTGTGTGCATATGCATGTGTGTGCATGGGCACATGTGTGTAGGGATCCCCAGGGCAAGAGGAGGAAGAAGGCAACCTCTACACTCACAGAAGTCAGGTTAGAGCTGGAAGCAAGCATTCGCTGACCACCTACTTTGTGCTGGGAGCGTGCTCAGCCCATATAACTCTACTGTGTTGGTACATTAAGTGGTCTTGCATATATTTGTGCTGACACACACACACAGTAGGCACTGTGCAAAGAGGGCCACCACTAAGGGTTGGTCAGGAAAGGCTTCATAGAGAGGCCTGCGCCGGGCCTTACAGTCCGGGCTACCCATTGGGAAGCTAGCCCAGGGCGGGCTGGGACCACGTCGCAGGAGGCAGGCTGCAGTGGCAAGAGCCTGCCTCGGCCGTGGACAGTCTGAACCCACAGTCCAGCTGGACCCCTTACTGGCTTTGGGACCTTGGGCAAGAGTCACCACCACTTGGAGGCCGTTTCTGCTTTTGTCAAAGAGGGAAAACAGAAGCCTGCACTGGCAGGGCTACTGTGACAATTCCGCACATGCTCGCGTGCGGCAGCCGCGCAGCGTGGGCACTCCCCCACCACCTCTCCCCCATGTGGACCCCACGTCATCCACACACAGAGGTCAGAAAGCAGTGCCCGCCCTGCCCGCCCAAGGGTGCCCTGCCCCAGCCCCCGGCACACCCGGCCGCCCGCACTACTCACACCATGGCCACGCTGCTGCCGTCAATGACCACTCGGCGCAGCCCCTGGTCCCCAGGCTCCCCGGACAGGCTCAGCTCGAAGGGTGTGTTCAGGGCCTCGTGGTACCTCTGGAAGCTGGTCACTGTGCTGCTCGCCTGCGCTTGCCGAGGCGGCTGCCTCAGGGCCCCCTCCCAAGCTCCCAGGAGCCCGCCCACCTGAGAGGGGTGCTTACTACTGGGAGCCAAAGTGCTGCTGGACTGGAGGCCCTGCCTCCTGGACTCCCCCTTGCCCTTTGGGAAGGAAGCACTGCCCCTCGAGGAAGGCTGGGCCGCTCCCAGGAGCTTGGCTGCATCCAAGGCCGGCCCTGGGTCTGTGAGAGCCTTCTGAGCTGCAGGCGTTTTTGGAGCTTTAGAGGGTTTGGGAGCCACAGGCACTTTGGAGGCTGCAGGTGCTTTGGGAGCTGTGGCCCCTGTTTCAGTTGCAGGCCCACTTTGAGCTTTCGATGCTTTGGGGCCGGTAGGTGATGTTTTGGCTGCAGGCATTTTCTGAGCTGCGGGCACCACCTGAGCTGCTGATGCCGGTTGACCCATAGCTGTCTTTTGAGCTGTGGGCCCCCCGTGAGCTGCTGGCTTTGTGGGAGCCGAAGGCACTTTGGGGGCTGCAGATTCTGAGTGCACTACCGGCATCATCTGGGCTGTAGGCACTTGGGGGGCTGGAGGCAGCACTGGGCTTGCGGGTGCAGTTTGTGCTGTGAGCACCGGGGCCGTCACGGGCACTTCGAGAGTATCAGGCACTGTCTGAGCATCAGGTACGGACTGAGCAGTCAGCTTCCCTTGACCCACAGGTTCCCCTTGAGTTGCAGGCACCCCTTGGCCTGTCAGCAGCTCTGCAACGGGCCCTTCTTCTGGCCCCTTAAAATCCCACTGCACGCTTTCTCGATCCCCCGGCTCACTTCCAGCTTGGAGCTGGGGTGTAGAGGTCAAAGGTGGCCCTACCTGTGGAAGTCCTGGGCTAGCTTTGTCCTTCATAGCCGAGCTCCCTGAGACCACCAATAAACTCATGACTTTCGGGGGGGTCTCTGCCCTTGAGCAGTTCTGTAGGGCTGCCTCTCCTCCTGGCCCCACTTCTGGTCTACAATCTGGGCTTTCCACACTGGGCAAAGGAACAAGCTCCTTCTGCTTCCACTCCAGGTTTAAGGGCAAAGGACTCTGCCCTGGCAGCTTGAACTGAATGGGGCCCAGAGGCCTCTGCCAGAAGGGGAAACTGAAGCACGCCTGGGACAGAAGCCAGGCCAGGTGGAGAGAATGTAGTTCATTGATCCTCCAGAAGGTTGCAGCAATAGTCCCTGGCCACAGGGGCCCAAAGGCTGGCCCCGGAGCCCAGGCCTTCCAAGATGGGCACACACCCAGGGCTGACACTGGAGGCTGGAAGAGGAGTTTGTCGTCCACCCTCTGGACCTGCCTCTGCTGTAATAAGGCTTGTGAGTGGTTTGCAGAATCCTGGCTGCTGGCGGCTGGCATCGGCCCTTCCTTGTGAGCACTGTCTGCACCACTTTGGTGGTTGGCGCCAACCCTGGAGGAAGCCCAAGTTTGTTGGAAAGGTGAGGAGGCTGGTTAGGTCCCAAACTCTTTCCTTGGGGCGGGGCAGCAGGGGCAGGGGAGAGATGCCAGACCGACTCTCCAGAACTTACCGCACCAGCTGGTTTGCTGTCTCCTGCTGTGTGTTCTGTCCTGAGGTGGCTCCCAGGCTGGCTAATCTCTTTGAGTTTTCTGTGCTCCCATTCTGGAGGGCCCTCATCTCCAGCAAGGGCCCAGGACCATCTCCCACAGACGTCAGGGACGAGCCTTCCTTCTGTTGGTGGGGAAGGCAGATCAGGACCTCTGGGTCAAAGCGGGCGTTGGAGGTGCCGACGCGGCTGAGCCACTCGATGATGTCCTCCTTGCCCGCAGCATCCCGCACCAGGCTCAGCAGCAGCTCCTGGACCGCTGGGGGCAACTGCAGCAGTTCCCCTGCATGCTGGTCTCCACGCATCCAGATCAAAGCCCCAAAGGCCCGGGTCACCTCAGCCTCCCAGATCCCCCGGTGGGTAAACAGAGGGGCAGGGCCCCAGCGCAGCCGCCCCACCAGCTCCTCCAGCCAGTTCTGGGTCATGATGAAGGACTCCGTCAGCCCGCCCACCATTAGGGAGCCAGGGGGGCCGGGCACCAGGTAGGCCAGGGTACTCCAGCAGAGGCAGTCGAGGAAAAGGCCCTGGGCCCCAAGGAAGGCGCAGTGCAGGGCTGGTGGGTATCGAACCTCCTTCCACAGCTCCGGGTTGCACAGGCCCTTCAGGTACTCCTGCAGCCACAGTGGGGAGAGCACAAAGGCAGTCATCCCTTCAGGAGGCAGCCACTGGCTCACACGTCCCCATGCAGAAGGCCCACCCCCCACCAAGCAGGGGCCCTCCTCCTGCCTCCCAGAAGCCAAGGACTCCCCCATGATCACTCTCTCTCTCCCTGGGCCTGCCTCCTCACACAATCATTTCTTTCCAGGAAATTGACAGAATGGGGGAGCCCTGGAGGGAAGGAAGCACCCGGATCTGGAGTCAAGAGACCCAGTTCTACTTCCAATTCAACCTCAGTAAATTAGGTTAACTGTGGGAAATTTATCATCTTTTCAGGGCCTCAGCCTCTTCACCTGTATGACAGGTTAAACGAGGTACTCCTAAGGTCCAGTCCTCCCCTGACATTCCAGAATTGTGAAATAGCCAGGGGGAGGAGGGTTGCACCCTCCACATGCCAGGAACTTAGGTGACCTGGACCGAGTTATTTTTTTTTAAATATATATATATTTTTATTATTTATTTTAGAGAGAGGAAGGGAGGGAGACAGAGAAGGAGAGAAACAGCAATGTATGGTTGTCTCTCACATGGCCCTCACTGGGGACCCGGCCCGCAACCCAGGCATGTGCCCTGACGGGGAATCGAACCGGACCGAGTTATTTATCCTCCCCGTGCCTACATTTCCTCATCAGTAAAATGGGGATAATAGTTCTGCGTCATTAGGCTATTGTGGAGCTTCAGTGAGTTAATACAAAGGAAGTGCTTGCCCTAGGCCTGGCGTGGCCTATTCCCATTTTGCAGGCTGAGAGGGCTATGCAGCTTGTTCAGGTTAGAGGGTGACTGGGCCAGGACCACGACTCCTATCTGTCCGACCCTGAAACCAGGGCTCTTTCCACTTCCTCAGGCTGACTGCACATGACAACAGGGTAATCCTGTGGGATTCTGGCTTAATCCACCTTCAGAAAGTCTCTAGCACAATCTGTACCCATAGCCATGGCAACTCTATTGCCCAGAGGGGACAGAGGAGGACAGGAGATAAGTCGCTGGGCCAGCATCCAGGAGATAACCTCCCAGATATACACAATATGTATGTACCAGAAGAGAGGCCTCCGGCTTTCTGGGCAGACCAAGGCCCGCTGCTGACAGGGCTGCACACTCAGTCTTCAGCGGTCCCTGGGATGGGGACGGTTGGCCCCCTTCACCACAGGGCTGTGTCCCACCAGCACGGATCCCTGAGCTCCAAGGGCCATGAGCTCTTCCTCTTCATCAGCGCCGCCCCCCCGCCCCGCGCCCCCAGCTGACTGCATTGGCCCTCCCGTCACTCCACATATCCGCGTCAATAAACTTCACGTTCTCCCTCTCTCTCCGGACGGTTCCGTTAGAAAACAAATGCTCCATTTTGGATCTCCAGCAGCCACCCTGAAGACCACTCCAGGCCCTCTGCTCAGTGCCCAGCCTGTCCTTCC
>PVJI01017744.1:0-35048 GCA_004026765.1 Micronycteris hirsuta | reverse complement strand
CCAGAAGCTTCTTTCCCACAGCAACCTGTGGGGTGGGCGTGGCGGCCCAGCTTCATGGAATTGGCAGCAATCAACCAGCAGGATGGGATTCCACCCCACAGTGGGACGCCCAGGGCCTGTCCGTCAGGGTCTCTTTGCCCTCTGCACTGAGGCCCCCCCGGGATCACTGGTCCTCTGTCCAGACCCACCCATGGGCCCCCCCAGGCACTCTCCACCCCTCTGCCTCCACTGCTGTTTCCTTGGCCTAGAATGTTCTCCAGCTCTGCCCCTTTCCAGCAGGGGCGGGGCTCAGGAGCAAACTCCTTTACCCCTGGGGCCCCTGTCCCCCAGCTCCGCAGCAGTGGGGCTGCCGGGAGTGTGCCGAGGAAGAGGGGCAGGCCTGCACCCAGCAACGACCCATGAGCACCTGTGGGGGGCGGTTGTGCCCGAAAGGCCACCTCCTCCCTGCATGGACTGGAGTCCACGAAGGAGAGATGTGACTTATTTCTCTGCAGCCCCTCAGAAGGTCCCACTCAGAGGGAAGATGTCACCCCGGAGGGGTGTTGGAGGGAGGAGGAGGCCGGAGCCCGAGGGGACCCAGAGCTGGGGGCAGGGAGGAGGTGACAGAGCCCCACGGCAAAGAGAGAAAGAGCCCAGGGAGTTAGCATCACCCACGCCGGGGACACGCTCTGCAGCTGCAGAAAAGCTGAGTAGTGATAGAGCTGCAAGGAGGACACTGGACTTAGGGACAGGGCGGGGCAGGGTGCTGGAGGCCTAGGAGGAGTTAGGGGGCACAAACCGCAGACCACCAGGGAGTAGGAGCCCTCAAGGACATTAGGGCCAAGTTCCCACCAGATGTTGGGTCTCCTCCATAGTATCCCAGTCTATTGTTGTCCAGTTAAAACTTGATTACCTCTGATGACGGGCAACTCACTCCTCTCAAGGACAATGCCCTGTCGTTGGGTAACTCTAATCAATTCTTAGGATTTTCCTTTTTCCATAACTCAAACATGTTTCTCTGAGTTGTCCTGTCTTGCAATAATATTTTATTTTGGAAAACTTTCCAAACTTTTAAATTTTTTCAGAAAGGCATTATTTTAGAATTTAATGATATTCTATCTTGAAATTAAATTTATTGATAACATTTTAAAACCTGTATTCAAGTTCTTCAAACTAAAACACGGCCCGGTTGGTGTAGCTCAGTGGATTGAGCGCGGGCTGGGAACCAGAGGGTCCCGGTTCGATTCCCAGTCGGGGCACATGCCTGGGTTGCGGGCCAGGTCCCCAGTGAGGGCCATGTGAGAGGAAACCATACATTGCTGTTTCTCCCTCTTTTTCTCCCTCCCTTCTCCTCTCTCTGAAAATAAATAAATAAAATCTTTAAAAAAATAAGAAAAAATAAAACACATGCACCCTGCCTCCTGCAACCACTGGCCTGTTTTCTGTCTGTGAGCTTTCCTCTCTTGCTGAGTTTCACACCCACACGCACGGGAGCTCCCCCGGTGCTTGTCTTCCTCCGCCTGGCATGTCTCACTCAGCGCGAGGCTCTCGGGAACACCCGTGTTTTCGCCAGTGGCAGGACCGCACTCCTGCCACGGCCGGTGGCGCTGCCCTGCGTACGCAGGCCCCGGTCCCTCCATCCACGTCCCCACCGACAGCGCTTGGGCCGCGTCCCCGTCCTGCTTTCCTTGGGCAGTGTGGGCATTTTAACAACCACCCTCCTTCTGTTTCCCGTACACTGAAGAAGTGGCTGTTCTGAGGAGGAAGCCCAGGAGACCTGCCTTCTCCACCCCCATCGGCGCCGTCAGCACCCGAACTCACGAAGCACCGCAGGTGAGAGGCAACTGGGTGAGACCGAGAAACCCAAACAGACCATCTCCCCGGCTTCGGCGGGGCTGGCGCCGACTCCAGGGCGTCTCCTGTGACAGAAGATGTTCCGATCGCCACGCACCACAAGCGGTTCCCACGTGTGGCACCAGGCGGGACCAGACTTCGAAGGAGAAAGGACGAGGGCCTCCCACGTGGAGGCAATGAGCACCTCACGTTTTCGAGCAGGAGCGGAAGGGCCGGAGAGCGTCACTCCGCCGCCCCGCCGTGCTGGCCGGGGCGCTCCCGCAACCGCTGAGGGGCAGGTGGGGCCCGGAGCGGCCGGCAGAGCTGAGTGACCGCCACACGACACCAGAGCGCTGGCACTTGGCAGGGAAACGGCAGCACGTTGTAGGGACGGGCAGACGGGACGCTGGCACACAGGAGACGCAGACGGGGCTGGTGTCGGCACTGCCTCCCCGGCCAGACCACCCCCCGGGGCACTCCTTACCAGCCAGCACAGCGGTGCAGGGGTGCCCAGACTGACGGACAGCTCCGAGAGCCTCATGGATTGTTCCGGAACAACGGTGTTGACAGGAGCAGCGCCCTCAGTGGCCAGGCAGTGTCCAAACTGTGCCGGCCACTGTCAAAATATTCCTATCCACGTGCCTGCAGGAGAAACGTCCCCGAGAAGCCCCCAAACTGACTGATCTCACTCCGGTCCAATCCTTGAATGCAAGTCTTCACTAACCTCCTGTGTGTTATGGCCTGAAAGTCTGTCCCGCCAAGTTCATGTGGAAGGAAATCCTGACCCCCAAGACTGATGACATTAGGGGGTAGGCCCTGGGCCAGTGCTGAGGTCCTGATTGTGGCGCCCTCAGGAACGGGATTAGTGTCCTCGGCAAAAAGACGCGCAGCCCTGGCCGGTGGCTCAGTTGGGTGGGGTGTTGTCCTGTGCACCCAAAGGTTCCAGGTTCGGCTCCTGGTCTGGGTGCATGCAGGAGGCAATGGAGCAATGTTTCTCTCTTTCTTGAAAATCAATGAAAAAAAAGTTCTCAAATGAGAATACAAATAAATGACAACAGAACTCAGTGACACTGCCGCAGGGGTGGCCAACCTTCCGGCGTCTCCGGGCCACACTGGAAGTGTAACAGGTAACCTCCGTGTTACTGAACCTCAGAAACACCGCCCAGTCTGCAGAGAGTGGGACTCCGAGAGACCAGCCCCCGCCCGCAGAGAGCAAGGAGCCGTGGCAGGCAGGCTCCATCCCCTGGGAAGGCAGCAGCCCCCCACAGTAACACCTCCCACCTGCAGGAGTGGGGGGGGGGCGGTGAAAGACAGGCAACCTCTGTGTTTATGACTCAGTATTTTGTAAGCTGCTATGTTTTGTCTCTGTACTTTGCAACTTGCGTGTATTTAGCCCGTGCTTTGTCCTTGATTGTAGAACTTGTGTTTAGCTTGAATCATGTAACATTCTGTGCTTTGTTTTTACCAAATAAGATAGCTAGATTTAACTGCTGCATCAAGCTTCTGTAACCCTTGCTTGCCACTAGGCCCATGTAGGCAGGAAGTATTGCCACGTAAGCAAGGCGTGAGTCTTGTCACGTAGGCAGGAAGTCCCAAGCTCACGTGCCTTTTTCTTTGTCTCCCAAATAAGGAAAGCTAGACCTGACTTCCGCTCCTGGCTCCTGTAATCTTCTGCCACATAGTTTCTCGTCACATATATAAGCCAGTCTCTTCCTTTATTAGGGGCCCTGGATTTGGAGATTTCTCCCTAGGGTCCGCATGCGTAATAAAGGGTCTGTGACTCATACCTCTCATCAGGAGTTTGGTCGCTTCAATTTCCCGCAACAGAAGGAGAGCCATCTTGGGCCACACATTAAATACAAAAAATCTCATGACTTCTTAAGCAGATTTACGATTTTGTGCTGGGCCACACTCACAGCCGCCCTCGGCCGCATGCAGCCCGTGGGCTGCAGGTTGGACAGCCCGTCCCCGGAAGCACTAGCAGAAGATGATCACAAAGGAACGTGCAGAAGCAGAATGGAGCTGAAATGCATCCTCACGGCTGCAGGAACTGAGAGCCTGGCTGGATCTATGAACCAAGACACACCGGCCTGGAACGGGCCGCACACTGTCTAAAGGCTCGGTCCACGACAGACGGACTGGCTCATGAGCTCGGGGCAGAGGGAAGCACCCCGGCACGGGTCTGTGGGAGGCTGCCCCTCTGGGTCAAACAGCTTCAATCGCCGCACTGCGCCCCGGGAAATGGTGGGTCACACGACATGCAAAACAGGCCTCCGCCACGCTGGGTGAGTAACTGGAGACACAAAAGAATCCAGGAGACGTCCGAGCAAGATGGCGGTCTGAACCCACAGCTCTTCTCCCTCCCTGGATCCCGTACAGATGATTTTCTAAACTGTCAAAATAAACAGCAGTGCTGGAAAACAAAAAAAAATGAGTTAATGAGCCAGGAATTCTGAGGAAACTGTGAAAGACACAACTCGGATTCTGAAACGGGCACCAGGGGACATCCGAAGGCAGCTCGGCCTTGCAGGAGTCCCCTGAGGACACAGGTACCGATTCCCCAGGAAGTCGTCCTCCAAACCCCCAGGCCCCAGGAACCCAGGAGACGGAAGCTGGAAGAGGAAGTGAGGGTGGAACATACGCGAGAAAGACAAGTCCGAGCTCGGTGGGAGTCCTCTCGTGCCTGCCCTATGCGGCATGTGAAAGCAATTCCCCAGGAAGCAGGGGGCGTCCCCAAAGGGGCCCCCACATGGGCGCTCCCACCGTCAGAGTTTGCAAAGCCATGCTGGCCCCTGGCCACAGCCCTTGCTTCCAGCCACCTCGGCTGCTTTTTGGCTGGGACAGCGGCATTGAGTATTTGCAACAGGGGCTGCAGGGCCCACAGAGCTGAGCTATTTGCGGAAAACCTTGTCAACCCCGCGGTTAGAAAGCGCAGCACGGCGCAGCTGCCGGGGCCACGCCGGGCCACTCCATCAGACGTGGATAAAAATACACTTATCTCCAGAAAACGTGGTTCCGCGGGGCACAGCTAAACCCTGCAAGTCACTCCTCCCAATAATCCGTGACGGCGCGGGCCTGATGCGGCACACAGAGAGAACGCCCCACTTCCAATTAGCGTCCAGCGACTCGAAAGGGTATCGCACCTGTGAAATCAGAACTGCCGCGGCTTTTCAAATGGAGATTAAAGAACAAGAAAGAGGCCTTTGAAATTTAAAAACAGGATTGCTAAAATAATACAACTGGAAAGGAGCTGCGGACGCAAGGCTGAAACCCAACCTGGGGAACGCACAGGCAAAGCCTTCCCAGCCTCTCAGTGCCGAGAGGAAGCAGATGAAAGCCCTGCGGACGAGGCTCAGAGGCGGGAGGCAGGGTCATTCCAGCGGGGTCCCCAAGGACACGGAGGGGGGTGTCATTAAAGACAGAAGAGAACATTTTCTCTGAAACGGAGAGAGACGCAAGCCTTCAGATCACAGTGGAGTAAGCAGAAATAATGGGAAGAGGTACCCTCCCTTCTATCTACAGACCTTGGTGAAATTTCCCACTCAAAGGATTAGAAAGATCTGTCAGCTTGCAGAGTTAAAAAAAAAAAAAAAGATTGCTTAAAGAACAAACAGACGTCCCCCCACGGGCCGCTCGTCTGGAAGTGACGCTGGAGCGCTCGCTGCTGAGTCCGAGGAAACAGGCGTCACGACGAGGACACAGGGCACGGCTCGCTCACGGTGACGGGCCGGGCTGGGCTGCGAGTCCATGTGTCTGCCCACTCGCGAGGACGCAGGGATGTCCCGCCAACCGTCCTCCCTGGGGAAAACCACCGGGCGCTGCCACCCGGGGCGGGGGGACAGAGGAAAGCGAAGGAGGGGCGGCACAGGCCTGAGAAACAACGGCGAGCAGAGCGATCACTAAATCAGCATTTGTGTCCGAAGCCTCGCCGAGGAAACGAGGTTGGGCGCAGCTGTGGGAAAACAACCCCCCGGGCGGCCAGGGTTTAATGCTCCAAAGGGACCGATGTGGCGTGGAGCGAGTCAATGGCGCTCAGGGACGACGGCTCTGAGTGACCGTGACCGCGAGGAAACCGCGCCGAATGGCTCGCATCCGGTGGTGACGCGTGGGCACAGATACCTCTGAGGGTTGAAGACGTGTGTCTCGCGTATCTACTGTCCAGGACTCCGTCTGGTGGCATGTCTCACAGGGTGGTGGGGGGACCTCAGGACAGTGGGGCTGGGCCGCCCCTGTGGGCACAGACGGGGTGGGGCAGGTCTAATGTGGGACCCCTCCATGCTGGGCCCCCAGAGAGCCCAGTGTCCCCTGTGCCCAGGCTCTTCCCACAGAAGGTCCCCCCCAGTCCAAGGCCCGCCTCTGGCCCCGCCTCTGCCTGCTTGCGCCCCCCATGCCCTGCCCTCCGTTCCTCATTGCAGGGCCCCGCCGTCCTGACGTCCCCCCACCAGGGAGGGGACATGCAGCAGAGGGACGATGACCCTCTCCCTGGTGACCTGAACGACAGGGCACGTCGCTGTTCCCAGAGCAGCCACCCCATTGACCTCAGGTCCCTAGACAAGCACCTGCCTCCAGCTGGTCACTGGGCCTCAGAAGCCAGCCAGCCAGGCCGTGGCAGGGACGGGGCAGGAGGCTGGAGTGGAGCCGCGTCAGGGCCCATAGTGGAGGGTCCCAGGGAGCATGGAGTGGGGGGCGTGGTGGAAACACGGTGACAAACACGTCACATCACACGGAACCACCAGAGCAGCTGCCTGGCTGACACGTTCTCAGTCGCTCACCGCAGAGCGGCCGGCCCACGAAGGCCTCCGCTGCGGCTGAGGCAGCGCCAGGCCAAGGCGGTGGCTCCTCCCTCCCAGGGACCTCGGACAGGTGTGACCTGCTGGGTGGCCACTGAGCCGCCACATCCTCTTCGTGTGCCAAGGGTCCCATCCGCATTAAGGGGTGAGTCTGGTGAAGTTTTTTTTCAGATTTTATTTATTTATTTTTAAAGAGAGGGGAAGGGAGGAGAAAAAGAGGGAGAGAAACATCAATGTGTGGCTCCTCTCGTGCGCCCCCTACTGGGGACCTGGCCCGCAACCCAGGCATGTGCCCTGACTGGGAATCGAACCGGAGACCCTTTGGTTCGCAGCCCACGCTCAATCCACTGGGCCACACCAGCCAGGGCTAGGAGAAGAGTCTTTTTTGAGGGAGGCACTTTGGGGACCCAGATAAGGCACCTCGGGGCCAGGCTCCCACCTCCCAGCTGGGAGCCTCACGTGGGCACTCCCGCCACTGAGACCTCTAAAGCACTGCACCCTGTAACCAGGGCAGAAACCTTTCCTGCAGGAAGTGCCAGTGAGTTCGGGCCATGTGTGTGCGTGACGTCCTGGGCTGGCGCAAAAGTATCAGGCTGGCCTCTTGGGACAAGGATCAGGCGGGGCTCCTGGGGGTGGTGACCCGGCAGGCCAGGTCCCAGGCTCTGTCCGTCTGTCCCGCTGTGAGAGTCATTTGGTCAGCGACCAAGGAACCGGGGTGGGGTAGGGTGTGGAATAAACACTCAGAACAGCCCTGGGACCTCTGTGTCCTGAACGCGGACATGCAGCCGGACGGCAGGTGGACACAGGTGGTGCGAGACTGTCACCTCGGTGTGGGCACCGCGTCGTTTTGTCTTCGCGGTGATGTTTCTCTCTTCCTTATGGTATTTCACACCCGCTTCCACGTGAGCAGCTTAAAATCGATGCACGCAGTCACTGGCGGATCGGCTCCCAGCTGCCCTTCTCTGAGAAGGGGGATGGCCGTCTGGACTTTGGAGGCCGCCAGCGCGGGGCTCAGAAGCGCACACCCAGGGACAGGTGGCTTAGCTCGCGCCCTGGCCCCTGCACACATAGTGACGGACACCTGGCCTCTCTGGGCCTCACCCAGGAGCCGGGCCTCCGAGCACGAGATGGCACCAGATGGTGCACGGACGGCCCTCAGCCCGGGACCCGGGGGGCCGCCGGTCGCCCCTACACCAGTGCCCACACAAAGTCACCCGATTAGCGTTCCCTTCGGCTGGGATCCTGGTGACACATCACCATCGCCAGCTGGGTCGTCCCCTCCTCAGGCCAGCAAGCATCACACCACGCAGTGACGGGCACCTGGAGGCCCAGAGCCACAGGCCAGTCGGGCAGAGATGATCCCACCCTCTGCACCGGGCTCCCGAGCCTGTGCCCTCTGCCCACTCCCAGCCCCGCCGCGGTCCCCAGACTCACGATCTGCCCATTTCGTGAGGTCCCCCAGAGACGTTGTCCTTCCCGCGTGACCACACGCACCCTTGTGCCCAGAAGGGTTAAAACTTGTGGGGCTCGGGCGGGACTCCATCCACGAACCTGGGGCCACCGTCCCCAGGCCAGCAGTGCCCCCAAGACAGGCTGAGGAAACACCGTTGTCTGGAGTCCGGTGGCGCCACAGGCAGCCCAGGGACAGGGCCCTGATGAGCCAGCAGCTGTCCTCCTTCCAACCGGGTGCCTCGTGAATGCCACAGCAGAGCGGAGCCCGCGGCCGACGAGGAGGTGAACGGGGGACCAGGGCCGCCCGCTGTCCCCACTGGGGACCAACCACTTGCAGCAGGACCGGCTCCCGGGTGTGCGGCATCACGGGCCATGCGGCGTCCATGGCGACGACCCTGGTGGCCCGGCAGAGGGGCACACAGGAGGTGTCCCCACGGCCAGGTTGGGACAGGGGTGGGGGCGGAAGTCCAGACTAAGAGCACAGGTCGCGGGGCGCCGGGGGGGCCCTGCCACGCCACGGGGAGGGGGCAGGGCGAGCCTGGGAAAGAGGAGACACAGGTTCGGGGCCCCAGCCTTCAAACAAGTGAGTTGGGGGGATGGGGTGGGGGGGCACTCCCCAGGGGCCACATGTGGAAACCCGCAGGGAGCTGACCCCCGAGTAGCCTCATCAGCTCAGGGGTGCTGGGAGCGGACAGCTGCCGGGGTCCCTCAGCTGCTGGGTCATCGGGGCTGAACAAGGAATGTTCTAGCAGCTCCAGACCTGGGCGTGACGGCCAGCCCAGGGACACGCTATGACTGACCCCATGGCCCCCGCAGCCACGCCCCTAGTGAAGGCCCGGCCACTCTCTCCACTCCACCGCTCTCTGGATCATTCCACGTCCAGCCCCGAGGCCACGGCCTCACTGCTCACGCGGGGACCAGTCTGGTCCAGCTGTGGGCACTCTGCCCGAAGGCACCTCCACGGCCACCACATGTCCGGGACCTACCTGACCCCAGGTCCGCACATCCTTCCTTCGACATGGCTCCTGTTCTTCTCTTCCCAGAATGCCCTCTTCCGCCCAACAGACCCCTCCTCGCCCTGCGAGGCCCAGTCTCCATGAAGAGGTCCCTGGTCCTCCCAGGTGGACGAGCCCCCAAGACCCCTGCGTCGGCCCTGGGCCCGTCTGCAAGGGTTCTCTCACCTCCTGGCTGGGAGCTGCCCACAGACCCGCCCGAGGGGCGTCCCCGTGGTTCCCTCTCAGGCCTGAGCACGTGGCGGGAAGCGGGGTGCAGGAGCGAGGCTCCGTCAGGAGGGCCCGCGGGGGCTCTGGCTCAGAACCAGGGCGGGCTCAGCGCAGCCCTGCAGCCTGGCCGAGGGCGCCGCTGGGCCTCTGGCCGGACGGGAGGAGTCGGCCGCTGCCCTCCCGCCAGCCTCGGGCGGCAGCAGGTGGCAACAGAGGTGGCGCCCGGCCTTCCCGGGGTGACTGCTGCCCCGGAACCTGGAACTGACATCTTCATTAGGTGAGCAGATGAATTATCACGTCGTTACACTTTGAGTTGACAAGTAGATCTTATTGCAAACGTGTAATGACACTGTAAAAGTCACCTCGTGCATTCGCGTAGCCCCGCTTCCCGCTGACACCTCATTACAGCCCCGGGGACACAGAGCACTAGCACATTAATTCAGAAGGCGGTGGACGTCTCTTGCAGCCTGCTCTCCTGGCTCCGCCAGCACCCGGCGTGCACACTGGCCTGGGGGGACCCGCGAGGACGCTCGCTCAGTGCACCAGGGGACCCGGCACCTGGGGAGCCCCCCAGACGGCATCAGGCAGCCACTCCCACCCTCACTGCCGGACAGTCAGTCTTTCAGCCGGCCTGGATGCGTGACCTTAAGTTACTGGATGCCCAACCCCCACTGCCTTCCAGCTGGGGACAGTGACACCCACTGGGCCTTATGAGGACAGAGTAAGGACAAGCAGGGGCTCTGCGTACTCAGGCAAGCCGCCCATGCCTCAGTTTCCTCACTGGTAGAGCGGGCTGCGAGCAGAGTGGAGTAGAGTTAGCACAGAGGGCCTGTCCATTGCTCTCCACCCGGCCGGGGGTGCAGGGCACAACGAGGGAGGGGGACCCCCGCCCCCTGGCCCCTCTGGACAGACAGACAGAGATGAGCAGGTCACAGGGGGCAGGTCCTGCTGCGGCCGACAGCGGCTCACGGAGCTGGATGCCCTGCCTGGACAGGAGGGTGCAGCTCGGGGCGGCCCCAGGGGCGACGGCCCTCACCGCCTGTGGGTGGCCCCCCACTTCTCTTCGCTCTGACTCTTCAAGGACCCACACTGTCCTGGTGGAGAAGACACAGGCCATCTAGAGATGGAGAGAGACCTGAAGTCACGTGAGTCACACACCTGCGCCCTGCAAGCCTGGAACACGCGTCCTGCCACCTGTCCCCGGGAGGCCAGGGTCAGGCCGTGGCCGTTCCTGCCCTAGGATGACTGGGCTTTGGGGCCAGGCACCACTGCCCTCGCGTACTGGGTGACCTTGAATGTCCTCGCTGACCCTCAGGGTGCTGATCCCTGGAGAGGACTCCTGGTAGCTGCCCCAGGGGGTCGGTCTCTCCACGTACCATAGCGCCCGGGAGACAGCGGTGGCGGGTTGGGGAAAGAGGCAGGCTCCCGTCCCCCCGGGCCAGCCCCTGGCTGGGGGGCCCCCCTCCCCCGGGGGTCCAGGTCAGGCCAGGCCCCGCTGGCTGGAGGGCCCTGGGGCCACCCTGGGCTTTGTTCACTGGCTTCTCCAACGTTACCGAGGAGACCTCAGAGGCCACGCTCAGCGGTACCCTCAGAGGGACCCTGAGCGCCAGGGAGCACGGATGCCGTCTGGCTCGGAAGAAAGCCAGTGGGCAGGGAGGTCGGGCGGTTGGGGGTGGGCCAGCGGCAGTGCGACCCGCGGGTGGACCTGGGAGCTGTGTGGGAGATGAGAGGACAGCGGTGGGCGTCCTTGCTGGGAACCAGGTCACGCTCTGTCCCGAATCAGCCTCTGCAGTCCCAGCCCAACCCGGCCGCCTCCATGGGGCTGCCTAACACCCACTCTCCATCCGTCACAAACGGACAGACGGACCGTGCAGTGGCTGCCAAGCGCTCCCTCTGCTGTCCTCGTCCAAAGCCGCCTCCGTGCCAGGGCCGGGCTGGGCCAGGCTGCGCAGGTCGAGAGTGAAGAGGCCCCGGGAGGGGCGCAGACCCCGGGGGGCCATGGCCGCCTGACACTTCGAGCAAACCCTCCGAACACCGGCCCTGAGAGCGGACCTGCCAAGCGCGGGTCTGGCGAGAGGCCCCAGGCTGCGGCAGGCAGTGCCCAGGGCCCGGGTTGGCGCAGCCGGAGGGCCCGCCGCGCCCCCCCACCCCCCCACATCAGGCCGCGCTGTGCTCAGCCGTCTGTTCAGACCCAGCTGGAGCGCCGCCCTGCAGAGAGCCGTGAGAGGCAGGCCCGTGGATCGGGCCAAGTGGGCAGCAGCGGTGCAAAGGAGGGTGCGCCTGAGCCGTGCGAGGATGGCGGTGGTGTGGCCACCCCAGGTCAGGCCCGAGGTGCTGCGGTCAGGAGCCCGTCCTGGGCTTGGGGTCAGCGGCCCCGCAGGGTGTCCATGCCCCGGCCCCAGGCCCGTGTCAGTTGCTCCCCGTGTGCAGGTGGTCAGTGTGTGGGCAGCAAGCCGGCCGCAGCAGAGCCCCCGGCAGGCCCCTCGCCTGGGCCTAGTGCCCTGTGCCAGCAGCAGCAGCAGCAGCAGGGACACCCCGTCTGCAACACTCCAGACGGGGGTCTGGCGGGGGAGCGGCCGCGTGAGTCACCGCAGCTCGGTCCACTCCGCCTGCCACAGTGGCAGGAGCGCAGTCGGTTCACGGTTCCCACCCCAGAGGCTGCACCCTGTCTGCCCGTCTGTCTGTCCGTCCGTGCGGCAGCCTGGCCCTGGGAGTTACCTGACCAGGGCCTCAGAGGCCGGAGGTGGACAGGCAGGCAGGCTCGAGGCCCCGCTCCCGGCTGGCTGCAGCCGGACCCCGGCTCCCGCGTCAGGCTCAGCGGTAGCTGTCCAGGGGGCCAGAGCTGCCCACCCCCCGTGCAGGCTAGGCAGTGGCCAGCACACGGCCGTGGGGCAGGTCCGTGGCTCACATGACGTCCCACTCACTGTTTGTCTACATTTTATTCTCCTTCACTCAACAGAATAGAAGCTCCTCGTTACCACGCAGGTAGGAGATGGCAACCGGCCCCTCCGCCCCGGCCCCCAACGCGGGCCTCTCCGGGAGGGGCTGCCGCCGGCCAGGGTCTCCAGGAGGCGGTCATTTGGCAAGGACGCTCGGGACGGGAAGGGCCCCTGAGCGGCCGGGACCCCTCCTGGCTCTCTTTGGTATCTCAGAAAACGGCCAGCCCGCCTGGCCAGGCCTGGGCTGCGTCCTCCAGGCGCCGCCCCGTCGGGCAGGCCTGCCCATCCGGGCCTCTCCTCGCAGCCGGCCCGTGGGCGGCGCTGTCCTGGGCGCAGGGGCTGCTGCGGGCCGCGGTCACTTCTTGTAGTGGTTGGGGG
Source organism: Micronycteris hirsuta (assembly GCA_004026765.1). NCBI lineage: Eukaryota > Metazoa > Chordata > Mammalia > Chiroptera > Phyllostomidae > Micronycteris > Micronycteris hirsuta. Next base: position 22,454 of record PVJI01017744.1, on the reverse strand, counting down.
CGTCGGCGAAGGCAAACTTCAGGCGGTAGGCCTCAGCCAGCAGCAGGCTGACGTCCTCGTCGCCCCAGTGGGCCGTGGGCAGGTTCTGCAGGAAGAGCAGCAGCTCCTGCGGAGAGAGGCGGGCCGGTCAGAGGACGCGCAGGGCGGGCTGGGGCGGGCTGCAGACCCGGCTCCTCTCGGCACGAGCGCAGGGGCTCCCGGTGTCCCCAGCACCCCCCGCCCAGAGCAGCACACAAGGCACCCGCCCCTGGACCCTCAGGCCCCAAGCCGGGCCGTCGGGAGGAGGCCCAGACTTAGGAGACACATCTGTGGGCATCTGTGGGGGAGAGGAGGCTGCGACCTCACTTCACCAAGGGTCCCAGCACCCCCAGGGCCCAGGCGCTGGTCCGGCCTCCCACTCTCGGTCCATGCCCCAAAGGCTCTCCAGAGTCAGAAGTGAGGTGCCGCCCTACTGACCCCAGGGTCTGTGGGCCTGGACTTGTGTGCATCCAGTGACCCCACAGCGGGGACCAGTGGGACAGGGACATGGGCAAGCGGACACTGGGCAGCTCTTGAAATGGCCACTCACTCAACTCCCAGTGTCCGGGGAAGACCTGCCGCCCTGCCAGCCTCCCCGCGGCACCCAAAGCCGCCCACGTGGGGCGCAGCTGCCCCGGGCTCCTGGGGGAGAAGCCTGGACGAGTGGCCACGAAGAGCCGGCCACGGAAGAATCTCCGGCAGGGCAGGTGCAGGGGCGGATCGGCACCGCAGCTCAAGACCCTGCATCCGAACGCCAGCCCTCCCGACACCATGCGCAGGGCGGCAGCAGCCCCACCACGGACAGGGCAGGTTTCGGGGGGCACAGGCCCGGCACCCAGCGGGGCTTGGCAGGAGTGGGACTCAGAGGGCTGGGTGGCTTCCTGATGGACAAGGCCCGGGGGCGGGCGGGGGACTCGAGGGAGGGGCCCAGAGGCTCCAGGGCCCTGGGGCTCCCTCTGATGAACCCTCAGCCTCTTCTGGAGGACGCTGGCCTGGGGAGCACGGGAGGCTGGCCAGGCTCCCAGCGGATGGCACGTGGCAGAGGGTCAGAGTCAGGCCGCCCCACGCTTCCCGCCCAGACAAAGAGCAGCCCCGAGACTCGGACCTTCAGCAGCAGCCCGGCCTCCCCTCCACGGAGCTCCCTGTTCCTGCAGGGCTGGCACGAGGGTGGGGGTGCACAGTGGGATGACCAGGGCTCAGCAGTCACACCCCAGGTCCTCTTACTGTGTGGCCCTGGGCAGTCACCACGGCCCCTGAGCCCGCCCCCATTACTGTCCGTGGCGGGCAGTCCTGCCACCCGGCACTGCCACCTGCTGTGTGAGCCCGGGGCTCAGACTCGGGCTGGGCCGGCCCCGGACCCTCTGGGTCTCGGGTCCCTCCTCTGTCACAGGGCCCCAGCGCCCACCTGGGTCACACGTGCCTGGCACCGTGGCCCTGCGTCAGCTCGGTGTCCTCTCCCCGCGCTCCCCCCCGGAGCTGTTTCACTGCGGCCACGTCTCTTCCTCCATCCATTTCCTTTTGCATTTTAGATACTTTCCGGGCCTTTAAATTGAATTCGCAGAGCAAGTTTCCCTGGCGCCGCGCCCCTGGGGACACACCGGCACCAGCCTGCTGTCTTTCACCATTAGAAGCAACGTACACAGATGCCAATCCAATTCTGAGCAGGTCGTAAATAAACACCTTTGGTTTTATTTTTAATCCACTTCGCTTCATATCACCGTGACCCCGCTACTCGCAAGGTGAGCAGCGGTCCCCTCCCATTACGGCAGCTGCACGGCTCGGCCGTGCACTCAATTTCAGGACCTAATTCAGCTCCTGGGTTCCCGGGGCGGAGGGAGAACAGAAGCGCCCGGCACGCCGCGGCCTGCGGGCTGGAGGAGGAACATGCCCTCCATCGGGCGGCCTCACGGGAGGGGGGAGCAGGCAGGCACCCTCCAACCCAGACCTCTCTCCTCCGCAGCCCATCCCGGGGGCGCCGGGCTGAGGGGCCGCCCACTCGGGCACCGGGCTGTGCAGGATCTGTCACCCACCGGGTTGCAGCCCAGGGCCCTGCGCCCCAGGGGAGAGGCCCCCGGCGCCTGGCGGGAGGTAGGTGCGCAGAGAAGGACCGTCGATCACAGAGGGACTATGGCTCCTGGCCGCCGCTTTTCCATGCACCACGTGTGACCCTGTGGGCGCATCGAACGGTCACAGAAGGTGACGTTCGGGCTGCACGCCCGGCGGCGGGTCTGGCTCAGCTGCTGCCGCCCCACTGGCAGCCTGGCTGGCAAACAGGCGCAGGAGCCTGAGCCCATCCCGGCCGGGTACCCAGGCCCTCGGGCAGAAGTTCAGCCCCAGCCCCAGAACGGCGCCCCGCTGGGCTCCATTGGGAACTAGTGGGTGGTCACTGCATCAGCCTCTCCCGCCCCCTCCCTCCCCCTTCCTAGGGAAACGCCACAGAAAAGACCAGTCTCGCAAAGGGGCTCCCACAGTGCCACAGGGGCAGCGAAGGGTGTCCGACCGTGGGGGGACCCCCCAGCTCCGCTTCTCCCTGCAGAGTCTCGGCCCCCACTTCTGACAGGGCCGCTGGGAGGGACTCCTGGGGCATCTGCCCAGGGAGCAGGGATGGAGCGGGGCTCCCCGGGGCCGGGGACCCATCTCTTGCGGGTCTGATCCCGGGACAAGCCCGCCCTCCGGCCCAGCTGCTTCAAGAGGAGACTGGACGTCCGGAGCACAGCCCCGCAGGGGCACACCACAGCAGGCGGCTCGCAGGACGGGGACCGGCCGTCTCGCTTCAGGGATAGGACAGCGAGGACAGGCTGACGGGGGCAGAGCCAGCCCCGGCCCTGCCGGCCTGCGAGGGTGGGGGACGCACATTCCAGGGGCCCGAGTCCTCACCAGCTGATGAGTCGCATCTCAGCACAGAGAACGCACGGCAGGCGGCCGCCCAAGGGCCACTCCCGGGAGACCAGACACCCTGCAGCAGCCCCACATGCAGGCCTCCCGGCCCGGAGGCCCAATGGAGGTGAGCGGGGCCACCGTGGCTGCCCAGGAAGAAGCGCCACCACGGCCTGAGCAGCCGGGCTTCCCAGGGGATCGCTGCACGCAGGCGCGGCTCAGTTTCCGCTCGGAACTGTGTCTGTGCCCCCGGCGAGGGGAACTGCCTCCCCAGTGGCCAGGCCACCTCTGGGCGTTGCTGTGGCTCCCGGCCTCCCCTTTCCAGAGAGACAGATGTCACCTGGTAACAAGCATGAAGACCCAGAACGGCAGGGAACGCACGTGGAATAGCAGGTGGGTGTTTTGCTCTCATGGGGGGCCAGGGCGGGGGGTGGGGGTGGGAGGCGTCACATCACCCTGCTCCGTGACAGGGTCAGGGGCCGGGGCGTGCGTGCTCTGGCAGGAACAAAGTTCATTACAACAGGATCATTTGCAGACACAGGCTCAGCATCAAGTTCTGCCTGAATGCAGACACTCCTGGCCGGGAGCCCTTCCCCACCAGTGGCTGCGGAGCAGGACAGGGTCCCGCAGACACAGGGGCTGGCATCTTGACCCAAGAGCCACTGGGAGAGGTGGGATGCGGGAGCCGGGCCCCCAGGGCAACGCGCCCGCCCAGGAAGCCCGGCTGCCATGCGGGCAGCGTGGAGCTGAGGCGCCAGCCCTGGAGCCCCCAAGTCCCGGTGTCTGACTGGTCGCCGTGTGAGCCCGGGGGGGCAGCACCCACAGCAATCACACACGGGGCCACCTTCTGGCGAGGGCTCAGTGTGGGGCTCAGGAGGACCTTGGTCAGGCCGAAGGGCCCGAGTCCAGGCTGGGCCACCAGGCGGGGGGACCGCAGACCATGGAGCTGGCCCAGCACGTGAGTGGGGAAGCACAGAGCCGCCCACCACACCGGGACGGCTGCCCAGGAGGCTTCTCAAAGAACAACTGGATAAAGGGCAAAGACCCCACAGCCCCCAACAGGGACAGCGTGCCAGGCGGGGGCCCGGGGGCCGCAGGCACACAGTGCCCACAGCTTCTCCAGGAAGACAGGCTGACGCTCAGGCATGGCTGCTGCTGCCTGACCGTTGTCCTGCACGGCAGGGAAGCCAGCGGGACCCCAGCGGGACCCCGCGTCCTCAGCGGGGACTCACTCAGCAGAGTAGGTCTGGGCCAGGCGGGGGCACTGCCTGCCCCCTCACAAGCTGACCTGAGGTGCCCCTGCCTGCTGTAGCCCCACGACCAGGATGGTGGGGTCCCGCCCTCTGAATGACAGACCATGTGAGGTGACCATGACACTGACACCACCCCAGGGAGCACCTGTGACCTCCGCACCAGCAACGACAGCAAGACACCGGGCCCCAGAGAGGGCGCCAAGTGGTCTCGGCCGTGAGCTCACTGGAGGCTGAAGGCGCTTTGCGGGGAGGGTCCCTGCTTTGGGGTGCAGAGCGTGAGCCTTGGGGCGGCGGCACCCCATTCCCCGAAGTCGGACGGAGCCCTGGGAAGGCCGCCCCGTGGGCAGGAGAGACGGGGCTGCGCCCTGGGAAGGGGCCGCGGCCAGCCCAGCTGGGGTCACAGCACCGCGGCCCCGTGGCTGCACCCGGCCACCCCGCCGCCCCGCTGAGAACCAGACACACTAAATGAGAGCAGAGCAAATATTTTTTCTTTGCATGAGGAATTAAAAGATCAATGCAACTTCTTTTGTGTGCTTTATCTCAAAAAACAAACACCCCAAGATTGAACTGAGAAATCCTATCCTGTTTGCCCTGAAAATCCTCAAACTAATTAGGGTAACAAAACGAGCATTAGTACAGATCCAGCCAGGGCTTTCGGGGTTGATGGGAGGATCGCAGGCAGGCAGCCCAGGCAGCTCCTCGGGCAGCCCGGCCACGCACGCCGCTGCACCGGGCCTGAACCCAGGCCGGGAGCCCGGGCCGGGCCCCTCCCCTCCTGCTGGGCTCCGCACGGCAGACGCCCCACTGAGAGCTGGTCTGCCCAGCAGGCCCCAGGTGCGTGCTCACCGGTGCCCCCTGAGCTCCTGGAGAGTCCTGGTCCTGAAGGAGGCAGGGGTCAAAGGGTGAGTGGCACCCCCGAGTCACACAGGGGTGGTGGCCACGGAGTTCCAGCTCAGGACTCCTCAGTGGGTTGGCTGGGCTCTTCACGCCTGCGGCCCAAGACTCTGGAGGCACATGCACAGCCTGTGATGTGACGCCAGAGGCCTCCTCCCACTGAACCAAATCTCCCCAGGAAGGGCCCCGACAGGCCCTGGGGGTGCAGGGCTGGTGAGCAGGGTGAGGCCTGGGGGTGTGGGGCGGGGCCTGGGGATGCAGGGCCATGAGGACACTGAGCAGCCGCTGTGGCCACAGAACCAGGCTGAGGAGCAGGGGCGCCAGCCCTGCAGGCCCCTCTGGCATCATGTGGTACTGCCCTCCCCCCCACGGAGCCTCACTGGCCCTGGGAGTGGGGACCCGAGAACCTCCGAGCCGCGCCCTCCTCCATTTCCTGCTGCCCAGGCCCCGGCTCTGCCCACTCCGCCCTGGCCGACCAGCGCACTTCCCAGCGGGCCTCCCAGCCCATCCACGCAGGTCCTACTGGAGGCCACATCAGAAACCCAGGCCAAGGTTAAACGAACAGAGTGGATGCGGGCGGCTGGGGGACACGGGGCACCGTGGGGCCTGAGGAGTTCTTTCCGCAAAGGGGGCCCGGGAGCTGGGCAATCAATCCAGCTGGTTCAGCAGGACGATGGGGCCAGGGGACAGGGCCGGGGGACAGGGCCGGGGACAGGGCCGGGGGACAGGGCCGGGGGACAGGGCCTGGGGACAGGGCCGGGGGACAGGGCCGGGGGACAGGGCCAGGGGGCAGGGCCGGGGAACAGGACCGGGGTATAGGGCCTGGGGACAGGACCGGGGGACAGGGCCGGGGGACAGGGCCGGGGGACAGGGCCTGGGGACAGGGCCTAGGGACAAGGCTCTCCTGGGCATCGGTTCCCACTTGATTTGTTTCATGCCAGGTTTCCGGAAAACGGCTCAGGCCGTCCCGGCCGCAGGTGACCGCGAGCCCCCCAGCCCCTGGCCTCGTGCGTGTCCCGAGGAGCTCGGGCCGCCTCTCAGGCCGCTGTCACTTCACTTCCAGACCGGACTGGTCTGGGTGTCCCCAGGGCTGCAGACGGAGCACGGGGACGAGTGCGGCCCAGAGGTGAGTGCGTCTTCTCAGGGACGGCAGAGACGAGCCTCGGACATCAAACCCCGCGCTGAGACAAGGGGCTGCCAGCCCAGGACGGCAACCAGGACGGCGGGGCCAGCTCCCCTCGCTGGCCGGACACACTCACGGCAGAAACGAGCAAGGAAGGGGGTGCCGACCGCCCCGCACACCCCCCGAGGCAGGCCCGGCCCGAGGGCCCGGCCGGGGAGCCCCAGCAGAGCTGCGCTGCGCTCAGGGCGGGTCCCAGGCCCGACAGCAGGCTGAGTCCCCTGGTCACACCCCCGCCCACCCTGTAAGAGGAAGCCTCTTCTGAGAGGGGGGGCAGAGGCCCACGTTCTTCGGGGGTGCCCCGCAGGGAAGGGCATGGGAGCCCATGATAAACCGAGGGTGTGTCTACCGTGTAGCCGGCAGACGTGCTGCCCATTGACGGAATACACAGGCGTGATTCATGCAAAGCCGACAGGTATTGGTGTGGACGCCACCCACAGACGTCCCTGCCCCAGCTCACGCTGCCCTGGAGGGTCCTGCCAGCAGCAAGAGGGGGGCTGCTGGCAGGGGCCCCAGGCGCAGCCCACGGGGCACGGCTGGGGGAGCTGCTACCCGAGCTGGACGGCGGCTCTGCTTCCCAGCCACACCCGACTGGACTCCAGGGGCTGCCCACTGCACAGGTGGCGCCCGGACAGGACACAGCAGCCCCAGGGGCTGGCCAGGCGGGCGCTTGGCCTGGTGCCACACACTCCAAGCAGCCTGGGCGCAGCAGCCCCATGGTCCCAAGGCGTGACAGGGCCGCATGGGCTCACACAGAGCCCCACCTGCGCGTCCCCTGGAGAAAGCAAACCTTCACGGAGACACAGGGATTCCCGACAACAGACACTACCGAGGATGGTCAGTCATGGGGCAAAGCTGACTTTCTGTGGCCTGAGCAGACTCCCGTGTCTCTTCTTCAAAAGCCTCCTGGTGAGCCTGGCTCTTAGTAAAGATGACCACAGCCCATGCCTGGCTGCTGGGGGCGCAGAGGGAAGGACCTGTGTCCAGCGGGTGGGCGGGACCCAGCCGTGGGTCCACGGACAGGAGAGCCAGCTCCCCCTCCCTCCCCAGCACTCACCGCAAAGCTGCCACCCTCCAGGGCACCTCTGGGAAGAGACGAGAAACTGGGGAGAGGCGACGTGGATGGTGGGGTGGGCGGGCGGGTGAGTGGGCAGGCAAGCAAGGAGAGGCCTGGAAGCCCCCGGAGTCCAAGAGAACGCACGCCAGGCACCTCCCAGGAGGCCAGGTGCCTGATGCCTCACCAGCAACCAGGACGTGGCCGGCTAGCTCTCTCCGCAGCCGTGGCCCCTCCCACAGCACCGGGAAGGTGCTGGCCACTGCCACGCGCGCCCATTCTCTGGGCGACCCCGAGGGAGACGAGCCCTCTACAAGACGGACGGCGGCCCCTCCCTACGGACCCCGAGAGCCCTCGGGGTGATGCAGCACATGGGCCGCCGCAGGGAAGAAACACAACCCTGCGCAGGGCGGGGCCGCTCGCTCTCCAGCTCTTTAAGTGAGGCCCCCGCTTGGCAAACAGACGGAGGGTTTGTTTTCCGGAAACCAGAAAGAAGCAGACGACTTCTTCCCCTGCCTGGTCTGGCGAGGTTCTGAGGGAGTGTGTGTGTACAGTGTGCCCATGTGTGCACACGCACACGTGTCTCTGCACGTGTATGCACATGTCCATGTACGTGTGCACGTGTGTGCATGGGTGTGTGTGCATGTGTGTACGCGTGTATGCATGCGCGTGGGTGTGTGTCTGCACGCGCGCGTGTGCAGGTGTGAGGAGCAGCGGCTGGAGCGCCTGCTCTGTGTGACCCCCCTCGCCCCTCCCAGCAACCCTGTGGGCGATGCAGATGCTGCCGCCGCCCCTCTCCGCCGAGGGCCCCACGCACGGTGCCCCCCCACCCCTGCGTGTCCGCCAGCAGCCTGTTCGGGCTGCAGGCCCCCACACCCGCTCCTAGGAAGCGGGCTCGCTCCCGGCCTCCCAGGCCTGGGGCAGGTCCTCATGGCACCTTCTCCGGGTCCTCGCTCCTGACTTCCCACAGCCTGCGGGTTCTCCCCCGCCCTCACCAGACGGCCCGAGCTCCGAGGGGGGCCGGCGCCACGGTGCAGAGCAGGCACTCAGAGCCCACGGCACACAGGCAGGCAGGCAGGCGGACCAGCAGGGCACCTTCCACCCGGCCGCACAGAGGCGGACAGCCCCGCACGCAGCACGCGCTCCGAGGACGTCCGCCGGCCTGAGGGGTGAGCGTGCGCCGATTCTGAGGGGCCGCACCCACCCGGAAAGGCCCCCCTTCCTGAAGCTGGTCCCCCCCAAGCCGTCCTGTCTCTCGGGCACCGTGCGCGGGTCCTGCGCTGACGGCACTCTCGACACTAGTAACGTCCCCCCCGTGTCTCAGGTCACGTACAACCTCCCCCGGCCCCGGGACAGAGCCGGTGAGGGGTCTGCACCGCCAGCTCGGCTCTAGGACCCGGGGCTGAGCTCAGACCGGGGCCGGTCGCACGTCCCAGTCACTCTACAAAGCCACCAGCAGCCGTCCCTGGCCAGTTACTTGCAGGCAGCGCGAGGCAGTCCCCGTTTCTCTGGCTTGAATGAAGCCACGGAGAACACGGTCTCACCGCCATTGGTGGCCTTCAGACCCGTGGGGGCCGCCCAGAGCCCCTGCCCGCTCCCCTTCTGCCCCTCAGCCCTCCTCACTTATCCCAGCCCTCGGTCACAACCCAGCTCTGCACCCGTTTTCACCAGAAAGGACTCAGACCTAACACACCGCCGCCAGGGTCACGACGAGGGTGAGCAGCGTTTGTGTGTGGGGACCAGTGGGGCAGGTCCTTGTCGCCTGCGGGCCTCCCACCCCAGGATGCCAGCGGCTCCCGGAAGGACATGGGACAAGGCCCTTGGCCGCTGCCCTCTTGGCAGAGGATGGCGGCCCCACCCGAGCCCCAGACCTCCAGGAGGGAGAGGCTGGCTGAGTCCCCCGGGCGCAGGCTCTGTCCTTCCTGTGCCCAGCTGCTACCCCACCCACCCAGCTGCCGAGGGCCACACTCCACCCGGATTCCTAACAGCCTGGCAGGCCCACCTGCCCTCAGGAGGCGCAGGGCCCGGGCCCCCAGAGCGTGACTGCGAGCAGCCTGACCGCCACACGGCCACGCCACCCCCCACGGCCACGCAACCCCGCACTTACACAACTGCAGCAGGGGAGCACAATAATCCGCTTTCAGATTAGTTTTCAACTGACCCAATTTTGTCTTCAAAATGTCTTGAAATGATAGCGAAAGAGACAATTGATCTTTACTTGGCATTTCATGACATTTGCTGCTTCAGACGAACACAGGATGAAACACAGACCCGAACAGGCCCATTAACCCACGGAAAGCCACTCTGCACTCGGAGGAGCCCCCGCGCCCTGCGCCGGGCCGTGCACACTCGGGGGGTCAGGTCACCCGGCCCTGCGCCCGGCCGTGCACACTCGGGGGGTCAGGTCACCCCGCCCTGCACCTGGCCGCGCACACTCGGGGGTGGGCCGCCCTGCCCTGTGCCAGGCCGCGCACATTCAGTGGGGGTGGGGCAGGTCACCCCGCCCTGCGCCGGGCCGCGCACACTCGGGGGGTCAGGTCACCCGGCCCTGCGCCCGGCCGTGCACACTCGGGGGGTCAGGTCACCCCGCCCTGCACCTGGCCGCGCACACTCGGGGGTGGGCCGCCCTGCCCTGTGCCAGGCCACGCACATTCAGTGGGGGTGGGGCAGGTCACCCCGCCCTGCGCCCGGCCGTGCACACTCGGGGGGAGGCCCCCCAGCAGGAACCAGCAGATGCTTCGGGGCAAACAGCAACCCGTCTCGGTGCCGGCTTACGCCCCGAAGGGGAAGGGTCGCCGTGGTTAGAGAGTCTACTTTTACCCACAGGTGGTGTGTGCACACGCACCCCGACTGGATGGGGGTCCTCACTGAATGTTTGTGCGTCACGCTGCAGAAACACTGTGCGGGGGGGGGGGGGGGGGGGGGGGGGGGGGGGGGGTGACGTGGCGCTGTCCCTGGTCCCCCAGGTATTGGTGGCGGCAGGTCTGAGACACCTGCAGCAAGCTGAGGTATCCTTTTGTTTCTACTTCATTTAGAGGAGAGTTGGTTTTTCTTTCTAGTGAACTCGGGACAAGCAATAGTGACTCTCAAGGTCAGCACCTTGGTGCAACCGGCCTCCGGCCCTTGGCTTGCTGGGCTGTGGTCGGCGGCGAGCAGGGACCGACTGCGGACCAACTCCGAGGGGCCCAGGTGCGGCTGCGCCCGGCTGGCACCTGAACCCAGCCCCTGAGACGCCCTAAGCCTGCCTGCACCGCTCGTGCGAACCCCGCGGCCCTAGTGACCCAGCTGTCCCCCTGGGGGCAGACGGTGCCTCCGTGACCTGCCCCAAGAAAAGCCCTGGGTTCGGCTGCCTGTGGGACTTCCCTGGGCAGGAATGTGGGGCTGTGCCCCCGTGGCAGGGAGCATGCCACGTGTGGCCCTGGGGCAGGGAGCCAGGCACACCCCCCTGCACTGCCTGTGCCCCACCCCATCCCAGTGGCAAACCGCAGCCGTGAGCCCTGCTACGGAGTCCCGCAGGGGGGCCGAGGCGGTGACGTGCAGAGCACCGCCGACTAAGAGCCCCCGGGGGGGCGGTTCGCCTGGCACACTCGCACTGGCTGCAGGAGCGGTTTACACCAGCCAGCACGTCACCAGGGACGTCTGTGTTTACACTGTGCGTGAAGTTAGACCTGACTTCACCTGCGCAGGTGCTGGCTTCCATGGGAATAAACAACGCTCCCTCCGCTCAACACACATGCACCTCCGCGCCGTCCGGGCCCGGGACGGGCAGGGCTGAGGGGCTGCGGAGTGGGCCGCCGGCCCCGCGTGGAGAGGGAGACACGGACAGACACGCGGCACCCCGGCCGCAGGAGGCGCCAACGGTCAGACGGAGACGGGCCGGTGAGTGTGTGGGCGCCCAGCGCGGAACGCAGGGCCGCCCTACGGCTGGGGAGCTGCGCGCACACGCGTGTGTGAGCGTGGGAGAGCCCACTGGTCAGACGCACTCTGGCCTGAGGACCCCACTGGAGTCCATCCCCAGATCGTGGGGCCATTCGGGTTATTTTCTGAACCTCATCTCAAGGCAGGTTCGGCATTTTATTTTCTGCCCGAACCCGTAAGCTTCTCGGTCCGCATTCGGAGGCCTGCGGTTCTCCATCGGTCCCGGGTAACACCTGCTGGCCGGTCTCCCTGACGTTTTCAAAGGCTCCTCTGAGATGCATCTGCTTAACGATCTCACGGACTGTGTCCTAATCCACTTGTTTATTCTCACTCATTAGCTCCGTCACCGTCTTTACACAAGCTGACTTTATTTTTCCACGTGTAATTTCTTCAGCCCAGAGGTCAGTTTACTTCTTAGATGCCTGTAAATCACGGACGCTGCCGGCTGTGAGGGTGGCGACGCGCAGCCACACCCGCGCGTCCCCGATGCCGCTCGGCACCCCAGGGCTGCCTCTCACGGCCGACTCCGCAGACCCGGCTCCCAGGGGGGACGTGGTGGGGCCTGCGTTCCCAGACCGAGTCCACTCTCGGGCCCGGGCCGGGTAACTGACTGTGGACGTCCCCAGACCTGGACCAATGATGCCGTCGCCATCTGCTCAGCTCAGGCCCCCCCGGCCCCCCCATCCTCACCGCTCAGGCTCACAGCTACCTAACGTGCCCCCCGCCGACGCCTGCTCCGGTTTCTCCCTGTTCCATGAAGTTTTCGATCCGCGTTTGCTGAGCTGACAGAAGAGCGCACTGATCGAGACTTTACGGAGTGAGGAGCGAGCCCTGGGTCCACGCTCCCGGAAATTTCTGCCCGGACAGTTCTAACCAGAGGTGCCGCCGGGGGGCCTGTGCTGCGGCCGCGTCCCCGAGGGCTGTGGTCCCCGCGTGCCGGTCAGGGCTCCCCTGGCAGGCCGGCACCGCTCCTGTAGTGCTGGCCCTGCTCCCCCCGGGGCGCCTCTCGTGGCTCCTCGGGCTCCGCTGTCAGACTCCCACTTCCTCTGCGCAGAGCCTGCTCCCGGCACCCTCTTCCTCCGCCCGCCGCCTCCCCCAGGGCTCCTGCCCCGGCCTTTGTCCCCCCACAGTCATCCTCCACCACATCTGGGGTCCTGTCCCAGTGCCCCCCTGACCCGGTGCTCCCCTGCCGGGGGGGGGGCGGGGCAGGCCCCCCCTTACTGCTGTTTCCCTGGGCTCACCTCCCTGTGCTACCCACCCACTGCGGGCCCACCTCACTGGGCCCACTCCATCACCTGGCCACCCCACCCCGCCGTCACCGGTCTCTCTAACACCTGCGTCCTCACCCCATTTATGGCTGCCATCCTTCTGCCACAGGCCCACTGTTCCCGGCTCACAGAGACCTGCTGTCCCAGGCCCCACACCCAGAGGGAGGGACCTGCCCCTTCAGCCCCTCCCTGGCTACCCCAGCCCCTCATGGGAGGGAGCCCAGTCTGGTGACTCACCACACAGGGCTCGGCCCAGGGGACGTTCCGAGGGATGTGGTGGACCGGCACTGAGGACACTGCCCCAGGACCTGAGACAGCAGTGGACAGAGGCCCTTCCACCGATGGGCCATGTGCCATCGGAGGGCAGAACGCAGGCTGGACGGAACCAGACCGAAGGCCTGAGTGGGTCTCAGGAACCAAGGCGCAGGAGAGCGGCGGGCCCCGCCTTCCCTGCTGCCCCGCCCCCAGCCCCGCACCTGCAGGCTGGGCCGAGGTGACGCCTGGAGGACCTGCCTCTCTCTGCGAAGACCCCCCCCTGTGGACGGTTCTGTTCCCGTGGAGACGACGCAGAGAACCTCGTTATCTCCCACGGGGCGGACCACAGCCTGCCGAGGCCGGGACTGTGAGAGCCTCCCCCGAACAGCCCACGCTGGAGGCAGCTCCAGGCCTCGGTCGCTCGGCCGCCACCACGGCAGGAACGGCTCCGTGCTCACCGGGACAGCCGGGCCCGTTACTGGATTTCCGTTTCCTCATCTCTCGTCCCATTCGGTCCGACGCTGCACCTCACCGGGGCCCACAATACGCTCCCCACCCAGCCCCTACAACGGCACGACCCAGCTCGTCTCGCGTCTCGGGGGAAGCAGCCTCATGCTCCCCTCTCCCTGGCCCTGTGCAGGGCTCGCAGGCCCCAGGTTCTCGCCACGGGGCCACAGGGCCACAGGGCCACAGGGCCACGGGGCCGGGCCCTGCCTCCATCACCCTCCGAGCTGGGATGGCAGGCCTGCGGAGGCCAGCAGACACCTTCCCCAGGGGCCCGGGCCCAGCAGCGGGCCAGGGGCAGGGGCGGAGGGAGGGCAGGCTGCCCACCGGCCTCTCGGCGCCCTTCACAAACAGCCCCGCGAGCTGAGGTGCGAAGGGCCCTCCCCACGCAGAAACCCACACGCGGGGCCTCGTGCAAGGCCCTCACTTACCTGGAAATCTCTCTCCTCGAGGATCTGCTTCCTCCACCGCACGAGGAAAGCGGCGCAGACGTACAGGTGGAAGCGGGAGAAGCCCTCGGGCTCCGACTGCAAGAGAGCAGACGCGGGAGGGTCAGCCTGCGGCACGGGCGGCCCGCGGGCTCCGCGGGGCCAGAGCCGCGTGCCGGCCGCTCCTCCCGCACGCTGGACGCCCACACCCTTGTCTCCGCAGGGTGGACGCGGTCCTCTCCTGAAGGGCCAGCCGCCCGGGAAACAGGGTGTGGAGAGCAGATCGGCTGTTGGCGAGTTCGAAGCCGGCCTCTGCTCTCTGCCCCTGCACAGGTGACATCCTCGAAAACAGAGGGCAAGGCCCGTGGGCGGAGCCTGTCACAGGTGAGGACAGGCCCCAGCCGAAGGGACGTGGAGCAGGAGTGGCCGGGCCGTCCCACCCCCAGGGCCTTCCTCTCCTGGGCCCGGCTCTGGCCGGTGCCCTGTGCAAACACCGGCCTTGACGCTGCTTCTGAACCTCTCTGCATCGACCCTCTCTCTCCCTCTGCAGCTGTTTTTTAAAAACACGCGTCGTTTGCTGTGCTGCGTCCGGAGGGGCTCTGGACGCCAAGTCCACCAGTCTGCCAGCGTGAGGGCCACACGGCTTTGCTAATTTGCATTAACAACAGACAGAGGCATCAAAAAAGTAAAACGTCTTCTGGGTCGGAACTACATCGACTAACAATTCAAACTCAGGGAGATGCCGCCAAGGCCTCTGTGACGCCCACTGACCCGTGCACGCTGCCCACCGGCCGGCCCTCACCGGGACAATGGTTCTGGGCGGGCCCCCAGACTCCGGTGCTGCTGGAAGGTGGCCATCGCCCTCAGGACAACATCCAAACCCCTTAACAGAACACGGGGTCCCCTAAAGCCAGGCCCCATCCCCCACCTACCTTGGACCCTCTCGCTGCCCCCACGCCGGACCCTTCCAGCCGCACCTCTGTGTGCCAGCCAGCAGGGACCCTTCCCTGGTCCTCTGGGCCAGGTCAACCCTCCCACGCCCAAGGCCCTCCCAGTCCTCCCCCTCCCGGGGCCGGCGGGGTCTCTGCTGCCTTTGCCACATAGCCGTCTTCAAGGCTCACGGGTCCCTTGTCCCACTGCCTGAGGGCCCTCCTGCCCCTGGCCCCAGGGCAGGACTGCAGACAGAACGAAGTTACACCCCCAAGTCCACTCATCCAGCTGCTGAGCGCAAAAAGAAAAGTACCCCACAAAACACACATTCTAAAAGTCAATACACTTGACCACACAGAAACTTAAAGTCTGCGTGTGACAGAGACGCCACACGGAGGTGCAGGTGCCACCGCAGACGGGGACACCTGCAGTGCACCCTGGTGTCCAGGACCCAGACGCGGAGTTAACCCCTCAGAGCCGGCGAGGAAGAGACACACCGGGCCAAGGGTGTGAGCAGGCTGAGTGGTCGGACTCGGGCAGAGCCGCACGCACCGACTGGCAGTCCTGCAGGGAGACGCAGGCCAGCGCGGGACTCAGGTCCCAGTTCTCGGACAGGTGAGCCCCGGGGCACAGGACAGGGAGGGGCTGCTGCTGGGTGGAGGGTGGCCGCCCCAGAGCCCGCAAGTTTCTTCCCCAGTCAGAGCGTCGGGGTGGGGGGAGACACGCACAAGACTATTGGATCGAGCACTGGTTGTAATTTTAAAAAACTTAGAAACAACGTAGGTGTCTTTCAGCAGGAGAACGGATACATTCTAACATGTTCACACCATGTAAAACCACGAAGTGTGAAGACCAATGAAACAGCTCTACCCATCCAGGTGAACAAAGGTTAAAAAGACAAAAAGCACGTTGCGAAGGAACATCTGAGCGGGACGCCATTCACAGAGCGCAGCAGAGTGCGGGCCGGGGCAGTGCCCGCCGTTCGCGGGTCCACGCCGTGTGGCGGAGACCCCGAGGCAGGTCTGGAAATGATCGAGCCTCCCTCTGGAGAGGAGAGAAGCTCCCGGGGTGGGAGCGAACTTTAATTTCTAAATGAGAAATAAACAGAAGAGTAAGGCAAAACGAAACAACACCTAGACTTGACAACACTGGGCAGCAAACACACAGGCGCTCGCTGATTCTCTACGCTTTCTGCATATTCGAGGTTTTTCGTAATTAAAACAGACCAGGGACTGACTCGAACCGTCCTTCCCAGAGTCGCAAGAGGCCTGTGTACTGGAGTGACCGCTGCTGTCTGCGGCCCGGCCACCTGATCAGCGTTCAGACTCTGTGGCCGCAGCTGCGCCCCACCCGGGGGCTCTGACCTCCACGACCTTGGACAGCCCTGCTCAGCTCCCCCTTCCGGGGCACAGGCCGAGGCGGCCCCCGCGCCGGCCCTCCACGCACCTGGCCCTGCAGGTCCTCACGGGCGGGGCTGTGCCCGGGCCGGCTCCCCGGCCGGGCCGGAGGGCGAGCAGCGTGCCACGGAGCGCTGCGCCCGGCCCCCGCCTGCCCTGCCGTCACCGGCGGGCGGCAGGAGGGAAAGCCACGAGGAGCTTTCGTGAAGCCGCACTTCAGGCTCTGCAGAGCTGCTTCTGCTCATAACACAAAAAAGTCAAGCTCAAAACGACTGCAGATCAACTAATGCAAATTACTTACGTATGACATACTTTCTAAAATGTAGGGAAGGAGGCAAAGAAACAGTTTTCTTCCTGGTTTTTCTAAGAGAGAAAATGTAATAAAAGGAACGATTTTTCACCTTTAATTGCATCGTTAAGCTTCTTTGTAATTTTTGGCACAGAAATAAAAACGAACGGCCTTCTGGCGTCAGGAGATTTTCCTCTGTCTACGTATTTATGGGGATGTATTTCTGAGGCCGTTCCAATGACAAGAATTGTCTCCCAGCCTATGCCTGGATTCAAGCACGCCAACTTCAGCTGCGCAAGCGAAATCTCTGCTATGATGTCCTTTGAAATATTCATCAGCAGGCCACCACGCCACAAGCCCCACCGGGGAGGCAGAGAGCCGGCCTCTCAAACCCACTCCCAGACCCCATGCGGGCGGGCGGGCGGGCGGGCAGCGGACGGTGAATCTCAGTCCACGGTGCAGCCCGTCCTGGCGCAGGAAGGCGCCTGGTGCCCGCCCGCCCGCCCCCGGGAGCCGCCGCTCTGCTGTCTCCGCCTGGGCTCCGGGACCGCTCGCAGCACGCGAACCGGCGTGTCTGCCCGTCCAGGAACACCCCCAGTGGCTCCGCAAAAAAGGTCACGGCCCACCAAACCCGGCCCGAGAGTGACCGGAGCCCTGGAGCTGTCTGGGGAAGGGGGTGACCCGCAGCCTGCTCTGGCAGCAGCTCCTAACTGGAACGAGCATTTTAAAGCCGTGTAGAACGAGAGAAAAACAGAGCACAACAGAAGATACTGGAACGTTTACAAGTTCCTAAGAAACGGTTACTCCGTGGTGGCACACGCGCCGGGGCTCCTGGAGGCGCTGAACAAGCGGGTGTGGGGGGGACCGGAGGCCAAAGGGCGTGCCCCCAACGAGACCACGCCCCCGAAACAAACAAAGCTCCCGCAGCCTTGCACCGGTGCCGCGGCCCTTACTTCTCCCACTCGGCCCCTCACGCTGGTAAGACGGCGCCGAGCTCTCCGCGCACGGCCGCCTTCCCGGCGGCTGCAGCCCCTGCTCTCAGCCCCGCGACTCGCCCACGCCCTCGACGCCGCCTCGCGTGACAGAGCCACCGTCTTCACTAACACGGTCGTCCTGGTCTGCTTACAGAGAAGCAGCATGTTATCACCCCTTCTGTTCCCGCCCGTTTGACGGGGGCCCAGCATCTAATCTATAATCCGTGTCCCGAAAGGAAGAACAAACACAGAGGTGGGGCCTTCGGGCAAGACGTGACAAACACACATTACGAGAACATGAAGAAAACACTCGTCTAATCTGTGGGTGTTTGAAATAGCATTCTCGGGAACGCACTTCACTTCTCAGGAAGACTTAATTCACGACCACATGCTGTGAGACCCCGTTTCTACGCTGTCTCTGACTGAACACAGAGCGCGCTCACACGGAATGTCGCGTGTGAGCAGGACACACGGACGGAGCGCCGACAGCCGGGTCCTCCGGCCGCCAGCGCCTTTCCCCAAAGCCAGCCTTTCGCTCGGGTCCCGCCCTCTGGAGGCAAACTGCCCGGGCTGCGCTTCTCCTTTCCTTGGCCACCTCTGCGCTGCGCTGTCCCCTCCCCGGCCTGCACTGAAGACAGATGCCGCCTAAGCCGAGCGCGAACGGGGACGTTTTCTTCAACACAGCGCCCCGCAGTGCTGCCCAGGGTGGCCGTGTCTGCCGGTCGTCGCTCACTTTCCCTGCCCCACCGACGCCCCATCGTCTGCCACAGACCACTGGGGGGCGTCGGGGCTCTCTCCGTCCCGGGCCGCCCCAGCGCGGCCTCCCCAGGGCACAGGTTCCCAGGCGGCCGCTGCCCCACAGTCGGCCCCAGGGCCCGCCCAGCGTCCGAGTCGCAGGAGCCGGAACGTCGGACACGTCCCCCAGCCGAGCGCCCTGCTCTGGAGCAGCACCGCCGGCCGTCACGTCCTGCAGCTGTGAAAGACGGCTGGTGGGACCAGGGAACTGGGCGTCCCTGTGCCTGTGACCCTAATCAACAGGAGCTTAAACAGCCACACGTGGCGAGGGGACGGCGTGGCTCCGAGCGCGCGTAACTGGCGGTGGGACGCGGCACCTCGTCCGCTGCCCTGGGCACAGCCCACTCTGTTTGAAGCTAACACCCCACCCCCGCCCGTGTGCAGGACGGTTTTCAACGCTCTCCCTGCACCCTCCTCCCTGGAATGTGGCGTTTCACCTGTCACACGAAAGCACAGGGTCCCCGAACCCTTCCTGGTGAACAGACACATGCAGCTCTGCCCAGGGCCCTGGGCAGCGTGCCTTGCTGCTGGCCAGCTCCCCCTGAGGAGACCCTTTGGGGTGACTCTGTATTCAGAGGGCTCCGCCCTGAGCCCCGTGGCCCGGGGGAGCCTTTCCCTCGTTCCCAAGGGCTTGAAGGTCTCCAAGACTGAAGCTCAAGTTCAACAGATTTGAAATATATGACATCAGAGTTCCACTTACTCCGGGTTCATGTGCGACGTCCCACTGGGGAGCACGGGGCCTCCAGCCCAGGGCCCCCGGCCGCCCGGTGGACACAGGGCGAAGCGCGGCCGCGCTGTCACTCCTAAGGCTGCGCCGGTTCTAGAGCCCACAGAAGTGACTCAGGAGGCGCGCCTCTGTGGTGAGCACAGGGCTCTGGGGACCGCCACGCAGCCACCACGGGGATGCGTCCGTCCACCCCCATGTGACGGAGAGGTTCTTTCTGGGCGGGCTGACGTGAGGAAAGCCGCCCTGGCCGTTCTCTGCGGTTCTGTGTTCACTTCTGTTGCGCACACACCTAGAATGGGCTGCTGGGCCAGGGTATGAGCAGGTTTCCAAGCGTCAGCGCCGTGTGACATGCCGCCGGTCTCGCGTGCGACCTCACAAGGCGGGCCAACGCGGAGCCGGGAACTCTCTCCATTCCAGCCCTTCTGGAGCGGTGCGGGCCGGCCTGCTGGGGTTCCGCCTGTGCTTCCCTGGACGCTAGTGACGCCAAGTGCTGTGTCACGGCGTTGCTGGTTTACTCACGGCCCCTTCTGTTGCGAAGCCTCCGAGTCCCTCGCCCCCCTTCTCATCCGGCTGCTGGCCTCGTGGCGCTGAGCCACCGGGGTGTGCACACATCCCGGCGGGGTCCACGGTCAGACGTGTGCGGGAAATTGCTTCCTCCTGGGCCCCCAGCAGCTCCCGGCTCCGCTGCCCCGTTACTCTCCCCGCCACGCTGCACCAGCACCGCGCAGTCTCGGGTCCCATGCCGTTGTGGTGCATCTTAATTTCACAAGGCGAAGCCCTCCGACCATTTTTTCTAACTTTGTAAATTCTGCTGCCTTGGGTCCTTTGGGTTCCCACGTACATTTCTGAATGAACGTGTTGGTTTCTGCAAAAATAAAAGAGCTAGGTAGGAGTCTGAACAGGATTGCACTGACGCTACGGATCAGTTTGGGGAGAACATTTCAATGTTAAGTCTTCCCACTCGTGAGCACGCTGTGTCTCTCAGCGACGCTTCGCAGATTTTAAACGCCTTAAGTTTCCAGTTAAAACTACCCCTAGGTACTTCAATGAACTTCACGTCATTGTGAACGGCACTGGTCTCTGAACTTCACCTGTAACTGTTGGTGACGGACACGGAGACACAGCCAATCTTCGCACGTCCACCGCACACCCGGTGTCTTTATCAGTTCAACTTCTGTTGCGGGAGACGGGTTTTCTGGGAGTGCAGGACAGCTCCGCTCTGTCCTTCTCACCGTACGCCTTTCCCGCCATCCCCAACCCCCAACCCTGGCCGGGCCTTCGAGGGCAGCACCGGCCAGAGGGGAGAGAGTGACCATTCTTCCGCCCCCGGGAGTGCGAGGCACCCGCGCCAGGGAGCGGGACGTGAGCTGCAGCGCCCTGCGCACGCCCTCGGGATGGAGGCCACGCAGAGCCCGGTCACGCGTGGCTGCGGAATTCCGCGTGCACCTTCTGACACAATCGTGTGCTTTCTGCCCTGGCCCCGTCACAGGGCCGATCACGTCACGAGGGCCAGACCAGCCATCACGCCTGGGACAAACCCCGCTCAGTCATGACGTGCTGGCTGTCATCTTCACGTCACATGATTTAACTCGCAGGCCTATCGGCTTATCATTTTGTTTTCTTACGAACTCCGTGTCTCGCTCTGGTGTTTTGCTATGCTAAGAAGAGCTGAGACGCGTCCTCCGCGCTCCGAAGGACTCTGTCTGAAAGCGGCGTTGCTCCTCCTTCCGTGTCTGAGAGATCAGCAGCGAGGTCGCGGGCCTCCCGGGTCTCGCTGGAAGGTCTCCCACGAGCGCCTCAGGCTTGCCGCGCCTTCTGGGGCGCAGCTGGATCGTCCGGGCCTGCGAGGGACGTGCCCCCTCCACCGAGGCTGTGCGCCCACTTTCTCTCACTGGCCGTTTTCCACCCTCCGTTCCTGCTTCCTCCCTCCCACCGACTTGGGATTAGTTCCCCCTTCCCTTCCTCGCTTCCCAAAGTGGGGAGCAGACTGCCTGCCTGCAAACACTCGCAGGGGCACGTGCGCCCCCCGAGCCCAGACGCCCTCTCGCCAGCCCTCCGGCGCACGACGCGCTCCGACCTCCCTCTGCCGCCTCCGACTCGGCTCCTCAGCGCGCGCTGCTGGTGTCCACAGCCCCGGAGGGTTCCAGACGTCACCCGGCGGCTCCCGCGCGTCGTCTGTCACAGCCAGACGGAAGCGCCCGGCTGGCGGCCAGGCTCTCCCACCCTCAGACCCGCTGCCCTGCGGGCGCGGTGCGTGCAGGCCGAGTGCGGCGGGCGTGTCCAGTGTCGGGGTGACGAGGCGAGCAGCCTGGCGACGCTCTTGCTCTCCCACAGCTGCACCCAGTTTGGACCTGGGCGCTTCGCCCGTCACTGGGACAGAAACATTCAAGTCCGCGGGACACGCGGGCTCGGTGTTCTGGTGACAGGGACGGCCCCGACGCCTCTTCAGGCTCGGCGCTCAGTGGGCAGCTCCCCGACGTGCCGTCCTCGTCCCCTCGGATGCCGAGCGTGGGCCCGGGCGGGACGGGAACCAGGCGGGGCACCCCATCCACCTGAGGGCCCGGCAGGCGCAGCGCCCCCGCCGTCCCCCCAGCTGGCCAGGGGCTTCCTCCTCTCTCTCGCCCCGTGCCCGAGGGCACGGCCTCCCAGCGCCCTGGCCGGGGTCACCGCGGGGCCCCGCCCTGCCGCTGTGCCGGCTCGCAGCCCCGTCCCCGGGCCGGGGTCACCAGTCCAGAGGGACGAGGGGCGAGTGTGAGCACGCCCAGTGGCACCATTGCTCTGGTGTAACCACGCCAGTCGGGACCTCAGACCAGAATCTGCTTCCTTTAAATCCGGGTTTCCCCAAACCTGCTCCAGAACGACGTCCCCGCCAGGCTGCTGCGCCCCGAGGGCCGGCCTGTGGCCTGGGTGTCGGAGGCCTTCCCCGGCCGCAGCCTCCTCGCCCGCCCGCTCGCGTGACATCACTGCGTGACAAAGGGCAGCGGCACCTCGGACCCGGACGCCGGGCCTGGGGCGCAGAGGGCGGTGCACTGCAGTCCCGAGCAGCCCTGTGCTGCGGCTCCCTGCCGCCTCCCATTTCCTGGGTCGCAGCTGCTGCTCGGCCGAGTCTGTTCTTCTGCCTCAATGGGGAGGGAGTCTCTCAGCACCGTTTTTCCTGGAATAATTTTTTATCCATCATCTTTATGGCAGAATTAAATTTTAAGAGAGAATTAAGAGAGAGAGAAAATCTATTGCATATTCCAGCCCCCAAAGAGAGCCTTTGTGAAATGCAGAACTTCCAGCTTTACACTCAAATCTGACCCCAGAACCAAAAAACTGTCCTTGCGGCCCTCCCACTGGAGCATGGGGACCGTCTGCGGCAGGGAGCAGGCTCCCCACAAGCTGCACGGGAAGCGTCGCCCAGGGGCATGGCCGTGGGGGCGGAGGACAGGGCCGCGCCATCACCACCTGAGCAAGCTCTGGAAGGGGCCCCGCGTGGGACCTGCAGGACACTAGGCTGTTGGGATCCCGGCATCAGCAAAACAATAGCACTGCGCATGTGCAACAGCCCTGTCGCCAATAAGCTCCCCGTTGCCCATAAAAGGCATATAGCCCCTAGAGCAAGAGGACCAATCAGTAAGACCCACGACTCCACCGAGCTTCTCCAGCAACGCCCCTCAGCCAACCAGTATATATACCCGCGATCCTTAAATA
>PVJI01017743.1:0-34942 GCA_004026765.1 Micronycteris hirsuta | reverse complement strand
CCCCTTAGTTCTGTCCATGTGTCCTCTACAGTGATTCCTGAAAACTCTTCTCCCCATTGTCCCCTCCCCCCTCTCCCCTGTCTATTGTTAGACTGTTCTTAATTTCAGTGTCTCTGGTTATGTTTTGCTTGCTTTCTGCTTTTGTTGGTTATGATCTGGTTAAAGGTGAGATCATATGGTATTTGTCCCTCACTGCCTGACTTACTTCACTTAGCATAATGCTCTCCAGTTCCGGGCCTGATGGAGTAATTTTTTAAACAGCTTTATTGAGATATAATTTTCTTACCATAAAGCTAACACATTTAAGGTATACAGTTCAATGCTCTTTAGTATATTTAGAGTTTTATAGCCTTCACCATAGCCTTTTTTTTTAAACAAAGAGGCTTTCATAACTAAATGCATTTAAGTCCATTTTTGTTAAGTTTTTAAGTGGTTGAAGTGTTCTCCTTTAGGACCTGGTATAAAAATGAGGCCATGGCCCTGTATATGGTTTGTCTGTGATATGTTTGAAATTTGGGAAAGCAACTGAGATGATAGTTGGCTCTATTAAGTTTACACAATGACAAATGATGACAAACACATTTCACTTTCTGAGAAATATGATGGTAGATTTTAATGTGAAGTATATAAAATAATTCACAAATAATCCTACCAGTGAGAAACCTATAAGACTTGGGATGATCTGCAATATAGAGCCATGAGCCAAAGAAACATTTATTATCCCCTTGCATCTGTTCATTTAATAAGGTCATCTGGAGTCATAGCACTTGACCTTAAAAGTGCTCAAGTAGCAAGCTCCATATTTTATTTGTTCCCTTATTTTTCTGCACAAATTTAACCCATATGTGTCTGCACTCTCTCTACTCCCAAGAGAAATATTAAATCATTATAGGTCAATGGCAGCACTTGAACTTCAAACAAGCCCACAGATGGCAGAGTCCTAGTCTAAATTCCTCACCACTGCCTGTGCTGCAAGTGAAGACAAAAATAGGGTATTTTTTTTCTTACATTCTTTCTGATTTAATATTTGATGAGTCTCTGGGCTCAGTGCTAACAACTTCCCACGGTCTCTTTAAGGAAACCAGCATTGTAGATTATACTTGTTTTGCATGTTACTATGCACACAGCTGGCACCCAGAAGAAGGTAAAGCTTAGTGAATATGCCCTCCTTAATTCCTTCTGCAGGTGTCATTTCTGTGTTTTATTGTAGCCATCTGGTGTTCTGCAAAGTAGAATCTCACTAGCAAAGACTTGCTCAGATATAGAAGCTGACTAAAAATCTCAAAATAAAAATATTAAAAATGGCCAACATGAATATGAAATGTTGTTTTTGCATGTTGATAGAGATCTGGAGGAACAATGGTATTACTTTGGAGCAGACGTTGGCCACAAAGAGTACATATGAAATAATGCTTATGTTAGGTGATCTTTGCTATTGTATAGCCTTTATGAAAAATGGCCCATTCCAAAGGAGTATCTTTAATTCTGAAGTCTGATAGAGTATCAGACCTCAGAATTAAAGATACTCCTACTATTCTTCCTCTGGCAGAGGGGAAGGGGGACTTGTGTGTGGGAACAACAACCAAAAAAACATTTTCAATATTTTGATATTGTAAGATGTTAGATATAAGAGTATTAGTTAGAGTAGTGAATGGAATTTCCCTTCTTTTATGAATTAAAAAAATTTCTGTGAAAAATAGTTCTATATTAAGGCATTTTATCTAATCTTCATTTCCCATTTAAAAATCCAATTATAAAATGGGCAAAGTACCTGTATAGATACTTCTCCAAAGAAGACATAGATAGCCAATAGACTTTGGAACAGATGCTCAACATCATTAGTCTTGAGAAATGCGAATCAAAATCACAATGAGATAACATCTCACACCTGTCAGAATGGCTATCATCAATAACCAACAAACATCAAGTACTGGCGAGGATGTGGAGAAAAGGAAACCCTTTTGCACTGTTTTTGGGAATGCAGACTGGTGCACCCACTATGGAGAGCAGTATGGAGACACCTCAAAAAATTGAAAATGGATCTTCCTTTTGACTCAGCAATCTCACTTCTGGGAATATATCTGAAGGAACCCTAAACACTAATTCGAAGAAACATAAGCACCCCTATGTTCACTGCAGCATTATTTACAGTCAAAGATATGGAGGCAGCACAAGTGTCCATCAATAGATGAGTGGATAAAAGAACTATAGGACATTTACACAATGGGATAATACTCAGCTGTAAAGAAGAAGAAAAGTTTATCCTTTGTAACAGTATAGATGGACCTGGAGAGCATTATGCTAAGTGAAATAAGCCAGTCAGAGAAAGACAAATGCCATATGATTTTACTCATATGTGGAATCTAATGAACAAACTGAACTAACAAGCAAAACAGAGACAGGCTCATAGATGGAGAGCAGGCTGACAGCTGTGGGAGCAGGGTGGTCAGGGGGTGGAGGGACTGAGCAAAAAGGAAATGGACTCATGGACATGGACAACGGTGTGGTGATTTCAGAATGGGGAGGGGTGGAAAGTGGCTAAATGGTAATGGAAAACATAGAATACATGAAAAAAAATGTACATAATCTACTGCATATGGATGGGAACAATGGGCTAGAACACAGGATGGAACAATTATCTTTAGGTTAGAAAATATAATTTATCAAGATGAAAGGTGACTTTTTACATTCTTTTATCACCAGGGGTACAATGTGGTAGAGAAAAGATATGCAGTTAGAGGTACCTTAAACTTTCTTGCTTCAATATTCTCATCTGTAAATGGTCTGCCTCCTAGTATAGAACTGAATGGCATAGTACATGTGAAATACTTATCTCAATCCCTGAAGCATAGTAAATGTCCAATAAATTTTCATTATTTTTATTATTCAATTTATGTCAGGATTCTGTGTGAAATTTGAGAGAAAGCAGGTCTTGTAGAGATTTTTTTTTGGCATCTAGTAAAAAAAATCAGAGTTGTGTTTTGTAAACTGGCTCTATGCCTTGCTGCTTCAAATTAGTATACATCTCTTTTTATCAAACCTACGTTGTTTTAGTCATGCATTTCTCATAAATGCAAAGGTAAATTACAGTTTAGCTCTGTTGTATAATTCTTCTGTTAGGGAAATTGAGATACAAAGAGGTGTCTTGTATATTTGTTTTTTCCAGATTATAAAAATGCACCTAATCCTTCTGGGTGTAGTCTCCTTACTCAGGATACAAATGGTAGTAATCAGCAAAGGAATCATCTTCCAATACCACATCTTTCCTAGCATTTTTCCCATTTAAAAGACAGACTGGAATACAATCATATGTGATTGCTACCACAAGTTATATTTCTTGTGGAAGATTAGTGGGTTTGTGGGGCTATAAGACATACCTGAGAAAAATAACCATAGAGCTCAAATCCCTTCCTTTCTAATGTCCTTATGGAGTAGATAATTGGGAAATGATAATTCAATAAACTTTTTCTTTTGGAGGCTATAACATAAACTTACTGGGTGAAAGTACTTTGGGGGCTAAGAGATTCTTGGGATGAAATCCATAATCTAACACTCATTAATCATTTAGACATTCTCACTGATAATTTGAAAATGTAAAAATGATTCCTGCTCCCCCAAGAAAAACACACTGCAATAATTCCCCTCCTATGTCATACCATTGGGTAGTCTCTTCCCACACTGGTTCTGGGTTAGATCATGTGATTTGCTTTGGCCAGTGGGACATTAGCAAATATAGTACTTGCAGAGTCTTGAGAAACTGATTTTTTTCCTACTCTTGTGAACCTTGTGACTAAGCCTGGACTGCCCTGCTAAGTAAAGAGAAACACTTGGCCAAGTCATCCGAGTAGCCCCAGACACTGAGGTAACTGCCACCCATGGGGGTGAGACTGTGTGCTACACTGTCCAGTGACGCGGATCCTGACCTGCAGAATCCGTGTGTTATAGCCGTTTGATAAACAAATGCACACGGACTACATGAAGTCCTGTGGAGGAAAAGGTACGGCATGGCTGCTCTCTAAGTGAGAGAGAGGGCCAGAGAGAAAGGGCCCAAGAGCAGGCTGAGAGAGACCGACCCCTGCCTGGACAGGCTTTCATCACTTTTCTGGGTACATTGCACTGAGGGTGGTTTTCATTTACTATGCACAGGTCCTCATTTACTCTGCATGGGATCGCTGTAGGTGATTACCTTTTACAGACAACAAAGGAAAGAATATTGCTAATTACTTCAAAGAGAAGGATGTTACAGATCCAGGGGAAAAGTGGTTGAACAGGTTACACTCCATACTTGGGAGGCTTAGCTCAGATTTTAGGAAGTTGCAGTAAGCCCTTGCTGCCTCAATTCAGGGTGAGGGAGTTTTAGCAAAAGCAAGTCTCATAGCAGTCTAGGTACAATACAGGCCTAATTTCCACATGGGAAAACTTGTCCATGCACACGGGGCCTGCTTGCCAACCCTCGCATCCCAGAGTTTTTCAAGTGAGAGCCGGGCTACAATTCCCACGATATGCAGAATGGTTCTCTATAGTCCAGCCCCCACCAAGCTAATCCAAAGAACTATCTAGATAACAATATTGTGAGAAATAATCTGTGTTTTCTGTTTGAAGCCACTTAGTTTTGAGGTACTTGGTTATGCAACAAAAACTACCTGATACTAGAAATGTTATTTATAGATAAGCTGCAGTTTCCTCAGTTATAATAATCTTACATATACTCACAAAAATTGCATAGGGTCTCCCCCAAATTCATAACTACCTAGAATCTTAGAATGTGATATATTTTGCAAATAGAGTCTTTGCAGTTATGATTAATGTAATGATTGAGATGAAATTGTATTGCTTTAGAGTAGGCCCTAAATCTTATGAGAGGATCTCCTATGAGACAAAAAAGACCAAAATAAAACAGAAAACCACATAGAGACGTAGAAGAAAAGAGAATGTAAAGAACCAGACAGAGATTAGACTGATGTACCCACAAGCCAAGGAATGTCAAGGATTGTTGGGCAGCCACCAGAAGCAAGATATATGGAGTGGATGCTTCCTAAGAGCCTCTAGAAAGAAACAAACCTGCTAATACCTGGGTTTAGGACTCTGGCCTCTGGAACTGAGAGAGAGTACATCTCTGTGGTAAGCCACCAAGTTTGTGGTGATTTGTTGTGGCAGCTCTAGGAAGCCAGTGTACACATAATTGAATTTATACAAGTATTAAGTAGTATATGTCTAGCAGATAGGACAGTTTCAGGCATGTAAAAATTCTCAATAAATTTTATTCCTATTATTATAATGAACATTCCATTGTGAATGCCTTTAAAAACTCCTAATTCTCTTTATAACTCTACTACCCAGCATGGTGCCTGAAACACAACAATTTAATAAATATTTTTTAAATAAATGACTTGGAAACAATTTTGGGGTGCAGCTGAAGTGCTCAGAGATTTCTGAACTAGGAAAGCATGGTGATCTTCTAGGAATGTCATGGCAATATGGGAGCTCTCTCTAGAAGCAGCTCATTTGGCACTGGGAGCCTGTCCCAGAAATCGCTCCTGCTGAAGTGTGGGTCTCTGGCTCTCACATAACCCCACCCCTGATCTCCACTGAGAAAAGTCAGTGAAGAGGCAGTGAGAAAGAGCAATGGAAAATGGAAGAACAATTAATCTTTGACAAAGGGGGCAGAAGCATAAAATGGAATAAAAATAGCCTCTTCAACAAATGGTGTTGGGAAATCTGGACGGCCACATGCAAAAAAATGAAACTCGAGCACCAACTTACACCATACATAAAAATAAATTCAAGATGGATAAAAGACTTAAATGTGACTTGTGACACCATAAAAGTTCTAGAGGAAAACATCGGTAGGAAAATCTCAGACATTCCACACAGCAACATCTTCAATGATATGGCCCCTAGAGCTAGGGACATAAAGGAAAGAATAAACAAATGGGATCTAATCAAAATAAAGAGCTTCTGTGGGGCTAAAGAAAATAGTATTAAAATAAAAAGAGAACCAACCATATGGGAAAACATATTTGCCAATGATACCTCAGACAAAGGTCTGATCTCCAAAATATATAAAGAACTCATACGACTCCACCCCAGGAAGACAAAAAACCCAATTAAAAATGGGCAAAAGACATGAACAGACACTTCTCGAAAAAGGACATACAGAGGGCCCAGAGTCATATGAAAAGATGCTCAACATCATTAGCCATCAGAGAGATGCAAATTAAAACTACAATGAGGTACCACCTCACACCAGTCAGAATGGCCATCATCAACAAAGCAACAGATAACTGTTGGAGGGGATGTGGAGAAGAGGGAACCCTACTGCATTGTTGGTGGGAATGCAGACTGGTGCAGCCATTGTGGAAAACAGTATGGAACTTCCTCAAAAAAAAAAAAGAAAATGGAACTGCCTTTCGACCCAGCAATTCTACTTCTGGGATTATACCCTAAGAATCCTGAAAAATCAATTCAAAAGAACCTATGCACTCCAATGTTCATAGCAGCACAATTCACAATAGCTGAGTGCTGGAAACAACCTAAGTGCCCATCTACAAATGAATGGATCAAGAAACTATGGTACAACTACACAATGGAATTCTACGCAGCAGAAAGGAAGAAGGAGCTTATATCCTTTGCAACAGCATGGATGGAACTGGAGAGCATTATGCTAAGTGAAGTAAGCCAGGTGGTGAGGGACAAATACCACATGATCTCACCTTTAACTGGAACATAATCAACAAAAGAAAAAAGCAAGCAGAACATAACCAGAGACATTGAAATTAAGAACAATCTAACAATAGCCAGGGGGGAGGGGACAGAGGGGAGAAGGGTTTTCAGGAATCACTATGGAGGATACATGGACAGAACCAAGGGGGAGGATGGAGGCTGGGGAGGGGGGTGGGGTTGGAGGGGGAGGGAGGAGGGGAAGGGAGAAGGTGCAAATAACTGTAATTGAACAACAATAAAGTAATTATTAAAAAAAAAAAAGAAAATGGAAGAACACATGTCAAGGACAACCCTTAGGAATGTTACCTTCCAAAAGAGTTCATCACACATTAGGTATTGGTCTGGACAACAGAGTTATTCAGGACTGTGTATATAGATATTTCCAAGGTAGATTGACTCTCTCTCTTTTCAGGAGCCCCCTGACTTTGTCTCTCTGAGCATGCACTCTCAAGCCAGAAATTCCACTCGCATTGTAGCTCAGTGAACAGTTCAGTTAAATTACTGAAAATATTTGCTAATGGGCTTGGTTCCCTTATGCAGTAAGAACTAGAATGTCATAGGTAGGACTGTAGTTTTCTGCAGGATAGGAGCTGATGAGTTCACTATTTAATCATGATACAAACAGAGAAATTTATACCATGATTGTAGCTCAGAGACATTTGTAGGAATTATTTAGCCACTGGTCAAAAGTACAAGATAATACACAGATACTGTATTAGAGGATGTTGTATGTACCTTTTATATATTTTTTTCTTTCACTTTGCAACAAATTGTGGAGTAGTACTTTGTGCCCATCCCCTCTTTCCTTTCTAAGCTATTATGAGTACAGTGAGAAAATGGGAAATATATTTGGATTAGCATTTATATAAAATTTTCTATTTACCAAGCATTTTAGTAAAGTTCATATTAGTTTTCTCTCCCTCAGCTCAGTGTTTTACCATGTATTACAGTATTTACTGTTTGCAGCTGGGGGCACTAAAACACAGGAAGGTTAAATAAGCAGCCGAAGGTCACATTGAAAGTTAATGGCAGTGCAGAGATGAACTCTAATTGTATTTGAGGATTGGTTTCCTGAGCACAATATCTTCAAATCGACTAAACCAAGCCTGTCATCACTGAGAGGAAGGTAGCTAATCAAATTTCTGAAAAATTCAGATGCTTACTTTTAAATAAGCAGTCAGTGAGCCTAAGATGAAAAGAAGCATGACCACATTTCAGAAACATCAGGTCAAGGGCGTCAGGCAAGTGTTAGGCTATTTTTCTGAGTTTCAGACTCATATTTCAACTGCCTGCTAGATATCACCCTTTGGGTATTGATAGATTACCCAAAATCGACCTATCCAAAATGATTACTTTCTCTTTAAACCTGAGCTTTCCTCTATATTTTCAGTAGAAATGACCTACTGCTGAAATATCCCATTCTAAACTGAAGTCATCCTCAATCGTCCTTGTCTCTCAATCCTAAAATGTGTGTGGTGACGAGGAGCTGGCAATTCTATGACATTGATGTTGTCTATCTGTCTTCTCCTCTTTAACTCTACTGGTACTGACTTTGTTTTTGGCTCTCTTCATTTGTTTCTGGATCACTGAAGTACTTTTAATTAGTCTCTTTACCTCTAAGAATCCATAATATCCATTCTTCATATTGCTGCAGAATGATCATTCTAAAACTTAAGTCATATTGTGTTGCTCCTTTGCTTAAAAGACGACTCTAGAGAGGCCCAATTTCATTTTCATGACCTGATCCCTACTACCTTTTGAAACCCTGCCGCCCCATATACAAAATCTACCCAACTATTACAATCTCCTAACGCACCATGTTCTATAATTCTCGTGTGTCCTTGAACCTGTCATTCTTTTCATTTTATGTACCAAGTCATATTTTTGAGACTCAACATAAACATCACGTCTTTTGAAGTCTGACTTCACTGTAAGAAAGATGTTTATTCCCTCTCTAATTCTGTCTTAGCAGCTAAAGATTTTTACACACACACATGACACCTCTTTGTACTTGATTCCAAGCTCTGCAAGGGCAGAAACTATGCATTATTAAATTTTCTATTTTCAGAGCACAATACACAAATTTGTTTCAGGTTTATTCAATAAATTGCTATCTGAATAAATAAAGGAATGAATGGCCAATAAAGAAAAATTCCACAAACCTATAGTGGAAATTCTTCCAGAAATTCATCTTGAAGTGACTCTAACAATGTTATGAAGTCTATAAATAAGAATATGTATGGAACATGGGAACTTGGTTCTACAACTTAATTGCTAAATAACCCAAGACAATTTATACGAACTTTGTGAGCTTTAGCTTATTCTTGTATAAATCAGGCATAATAATTACCTTGTAGGATTGTTTTATTATAAGGCAGTATTACATGCATTCAATAATGCATATAAAATACTAGGACAAAATAGGCATCAGAAGTTAATGTTTTGGATCTCCTTTTGGGAGGAGAAACATAATTAAGAAACATTGCTGTTTCTGAAACCAAGTAGTCTCAGCTAGATCAGTGGTGCTCGTTACTGCTTTCGTGGCTGTGATCAACACCATTACACTAGAACAGATACTCTTGTAACAGGTAATGAGCGCAAGGCTTTCGGTGTGCTTTGTTCACTGTTATGCCTCCAGCAACCAACATCAGCAAAAACCATGGAGGTGTGTGGATTCATCGCACGTTCAGAACTGACAAAGAATGTGTGCTATTGAGTGCTTTTTCAGACTATTTTACTAACTAGATTATGTGTGGCTTTCAGTTTTAATATATTTTGCAAATATTTATCACACTCACTGGGTAGTCCTCATCTAATGTTATCACAAATCTAAAATTAGGGGCTCCTGATTAAACAACTTTGTGTTACGTTTAGAGAAAAAAATACTTTAGAAGAGGGTGTGGTTTATAAAAATCCCTGGCCTTGGTCACAAATAGATCTTGGATATTAAACCCTAGAAATAAAATAAAGAACCACTAGAAAATTAAATTTTAAACTTTTAATAAGTAATAAATGTTTTAAATAATACAATGTTTTAATAAGTAATAAATAATGTTTTAATACAAAAGTTAT
Organism: Micronycteris hirsuta; assembly: GCA_004026765.1. Taxonomy (NCBI): domain Eukaryota; kingdom Metazoa; phylum Chordata; class Mammalia; order Chiroptera; family Phyllostomidae; genus Micronycteris; species Micronycteris hirsuta. Next base: position 25,147 of record PVJI01017743.1, on the reverse strand, counting down.
GGCATTTTAACTATTAGAACTTCTCACTATGATACAAGAGATTTTCATTATATAAACATAATTTAATTTCTACTGTTAAAATATTATTGGAACTTCATTTCTTGTCTCACATTTGTGACTTGGCTTTAAAAAGTTACGTCAATTGAAAGTGAGAACAATCTGACAGTAACCAGAGGGGAGGTGGGAGAGAATAATGGGGGGAAGGGTTTTCAGGAACAACTATAAAGGACACATGGACAAAACCAAGGGGGGTGGAAGGAATGGAGGGAGGTGGGTTTGGCTGGGGGATTGATGGAGGGTAAATGTAGACAACTGTAATTGAATAACAATAAAATAATTTTTAAAAAAGCTATATCAATTATACCTCAATTAAAAAAAAACAAGAAACCCATAAAAAATTGGCAGTGTAAAATGAAAATAGTCTAGTAGGGAGAATTAGGGTCTCTGTTCTAGTTCAAAGAGATAGCTAACCAGGTTATTGAAATTAACTTTTTTTGTATAAATGATTATTGTAAAGACATCTATGTCACTGCAAGTTCTTCAGGAAATAAAAAGGCCAAATTATAAAGACAGTCCAAGCTATTGATTGTTTATTCCCCACAAGTTGCTTTCTACTTACACTTCGTACACCCAAAATGTAATTTCTCTATTTACATAGCTTAAATTTTTACTATATATAAAAATATTTACTTTATATATTGAAATAAACAATTGTGGTCACAAGAAGCCTAAGTTTCATACACTGATATAACTGAGACATACAGAGACATCATTAATAATATCAAATGCTGAGGAAACTAATTTTTGTTCTCCATCTAACTTATAAATACAGCCCTGACTGATGTGGCTCAGTTGGTTGAGTGTCGTCCAGCAAAGTAAATGGTTGTCAGTTCGATTCCCGGTCAGGGCACATGCCTGGGTTGTGGGCCTGGTCCCAAGTTGGGTTCATGTGAGAGGCAACTGATTGATGTTTCTCTCCCTCTTTTTCCCTCCCTTCCCTTCTCTCCAAAAATAAATAAAATCTTTTAAAAATAAATAAATTATAAAAACACTGTAGCAAAAAAAATTTAAAAATATGAAATTTTGGATACTTATCATAAAATAGTGACCAAATGATACAAAATCATTTTATAATATTTAGCCTTTCTTGGCATAGAAACTTTCTCATTAGAAAATCTGTTGATAGAAAACTACTTATTTGATTGTTGACATTCACTGTGTCAGGGACACCCTTTTGTTTACAATACATAAGAGATTTTGCAGTTATAAATTATTGCTACTTTGGGGGAATTTTCTTACATTAAGTAAATTGATAAAAATATACATACAGAAAATATGGAATACTCTATATTTATGTAAATATACATACTATTTCTGTTCTATACAAGTTAAAAAGTCTAGAACTACCTTGAATTTACTTTTTTTTGGAGTCCTAGGTTATTGTGCTCCAAAATGATGAATAAATACCATCTTGAAATGTTCCATAGAGGGGACAGAATGTCAGAAGAGAAACTAATGAAATAAAATACTGTTAAACTAAATAAGGAAAAGAGGAGGAGTTCTTGGGATGTTACCCCTGAAAGGTAATATTCATTGGCGTTCACTGTATACATATTTGTTGAACATCTGTGCCAGGAACCCTTCAAAGTACTTGAGAGAAAGCAGTAAACAAGAGCAGATCATAAAGATCACAAAAATAAAACAAAATATAAGGAGTCACTGGTGAATCACAGTGTTAAATATCTATTATAGAGTTGAGATAATTATATAAATAACATATAAGTATCTACACATTTAAGATCATAGAACTCAGGGAAAAATCTTAGTAATTTATAGGGAATATATATATATGTAAATGAACTAGAGAAATACCATTCAGACTGGCTTTAAAAACACAACTTATTAAAAGTAAGTAAATTCTTCTCAGAAAGTATGTATGAATTCATGGTCAGTTTGAGGTGATACATAAGGAGTCCTGGCATTGAACCTTTCAGTGAAAGTATGTCTTAAGTAAAAGCTCTTGTGCAGGGAAAGTATGTCCTATGTGAAAGCCCTGCAGAACTCTGCTCATACGAGGAAGACTGCCTGCATCCCAGCGACACACTTTCCATGTTCACCCCCAGGAGATCCTATTCATTTGTCCATGGAAGACATCCTTTATCTTAACACTTATTTTTCTAATATTCTTGTACTTCAGCCTTGACTTCTGAATTGTAAATAACTAGTTTTAGAAGCTACAGTCTGCGAACTCTTCAAAAACTGTTAAAATTCCGTTTTCTCACTCCTTTTTGTAAAATTTTATTTAACTCATGTAATGTGCCAGAAACCAATGATAGGTGTTTTCACAAACATTTTGTTTAATCGTCGTAATAACACTATGAGATAAGTGTCATTGTATTTGATTTACAAATGAAATGAGTGTTTAAGTAATTCGTACAAGTTCATGAAGGTAATAAAAGAATTCATAACTTCTTTGGAGTTCCTGACTCTCATGGGTGTACTTGTTCCTTTATACATTAGTAGCACATTCTCGACCATTTATTAGCAGTTTTATTAGGCACAGCAATGTTGTTAAAGTGAATCATTTATATAAAATTTGCTTTATTTTTTGTGTATTTTGTTTTTTTCCTACTGGGCTGGAAGCTCCTTAAAGCTAGAAGTTGTCATATACAAATGTGTTTAAGGATCAATCTGTGTTCATAGATGTTAATAGGACATGTTACTTGATTGATCAAATACCACTTGCAAACTGATTGACTCATAGATAAACAGAAATCTTATGAACAAATTGTTCTTCATAACGTGTCTGGGAAGAAAGGTTTTTTTTTTTATCAGTTTTAAGTTCCCAAATGCTTTTTTGATAATAGGACAGTAGAAAACTAACCGTAGCTACTAACAGCTTATTGATGCATTTAATCAGAGAAAGAAACAAAATAAGTGGTCCACATTTCACGTATGTGTAGACTATACTGGAAATATTCTTAGGGTTCATCCAGTGAGGCAAATGAAAGATAAAAATCGCTAAATATTAGTATCTTTAAACTGACCTATTTATGAGTTACCCTAGGTCATCATCATTATTATGTCTTTCCTGGGGGCAGAAACCAGATCTCTTTTATATTTATTAACTGAGATATAAATGGTGCAACATTATGTAAGTTTAAGGTATATAATGTGTTGATTTAATACATTTATATATTGCAATATTATGACCACTGCAGCATTAGCTAATACCTTCATTATATCATATTACCATATATCAGATAAAAGGCTAATAGTCAAAATATAGAAAGAACTCATACAACAAACAATCCAATTAAAAAATGGGCAAAGGGCCTGTATAAACACTTCTCCAAAAATAACATACAGATGAATAGAGATATGAAAAGATGCTCAATGTCACTAACCATCAGAGAAATGCAAATTAAAACTACATCGCCTCACACCTGTCAGAATGGCTGTCATCAATAAATCAACAAACAGCAAATCCTGGTGCAGATGTGGAGAAGAGAGCCCTTGTGCACTATTAGTGGGAATATACATTTGTAAAGCCACTATGAAAGCAGAATGGAGTCTCCTAAAAAAATTAAAACTTACATATGATCCTGCAATCCTGCTTCCGGGTATATAGCCAAAGGAAATGAAAGCAAGATATTGAACAGATGTCAGCACTCCTATGTTTATTGCAGCAGCATTCTGCAATAGCCAAGATACAGAAACAACCTTGGTGTCCATCAGTAGATAAATTGGTAAAGAATATGTTGTAGATATGTTTGATGGGCTAATCAACCATTAGAAAGAAGGAAATCCTGCCATTTAAAACAAAATGGATGGACCTTGAGGGCATTATGTGAAGTGAGATAAGTAAGACAAAGACAAATACTGTGTGATCTCACTTACATGTGGAATCTAAAAAAGCTGAGATCATAGAAACAGTAGAGTGGTGGTTACCAGGGGCTGGGGAAGTGGGGGATTAGGGAGATGTTTGTCAAAGGGTACACACAAACTTGCAGATAGAAGATGAGTAAGTTTTGGAGATTCAGTACACAGTATTGTGATTATAGTCCGAACTACAGTATTATATAATAGTTGCTAAAAGACTATATTTTAAATGTTTTTGTCACAAAAATAAATGATAATTATGTGACAAAAATCAATATTTTAAAATAACTTTTTACAAGATTTTATTTATTTTTTTTAGAGAGAGGGGGAGGGAAGGAGAAAGAGAGGGAGAGAAACATCAAAGTGTGGTTGCCTCTCTCACGACCCCTACTGTGGACCTGTCCCACAACCCAGGCATGTGCCCTGACTGAGAATTGAACTGGTGAGGTGACCCTTTGGTTCGCAGGCCCGTACACAATCCACTGAGCTACACCAGCCAGGGCAAAAAGAATCAATATTTTTATACGAGCTGAGTTGTATACAGAGATCAAATTGTACTCATATTTATCTTTTAGAGCTTTTGGTGGCCATTTTTATATTTTGGGTTTTGGTTACTCTTTTAAGAAGAATAATATATTTTTAGAACTATGTAAAGCATTATAGATAAAGTACATAATAACCATGAGTCTCTCCATGAGCCTTTACTTGTGTAAACTCACTAGTTCTAGCCCTGGAGATTATACTGCAAGAAGAAATATTTACTGGGAGATTATTGTCCTTCCCCTATGTAAAGGATGTACAAGACTTTTGTGTATACTTAGAGGTCAGAAGTCAATTACTTTGCTACATGTTTGTAATACTTTCCTAAAGTTCTGCCAGAATCTCTCTGGATTTCATTTTACTATTCTAAGCAAGTCTGGTGAACAAAAGGAGCAAGTATTTCTCAACAAAAAATAACTAAATCAGCCGAATAAATAAAGTGATAACTTTTGTTGAATAAATCAAATTTCTGTTTTTCAGGTGGATTAAGGAAAACAGAAGTCTTGGATAGATAAATAACTGTAAAATTTATATTTTCACCTTCTCTTTAAAGACTAGATCTTGCTATATTTGGCATGGATTCCTTCAGGGTAAGAGTTGGCTTAAAATGAGAATAAAATATCCCCTAGAGCACGGCCTGTGCTCTGCATTTGACACATGTCCTTTTAGTCATCTTTGTGTCTCTAAATCAGGGTAGAAATTATAAGCATGAATACTCTGTTCTTTCTCCTATGGTGGAGCACTTTTTTTAAAATAATACATTAAATGTTTTTGTGTGCGAGTGAAGTTTTCTTCAGATTTACATGTCTGTCAGAGTTAGAGAAATAAACTAAGAAGTCAGTGTGTTCCAAGAAAAAAAAATGAGAACAAAATGAACAAAATGTCTATTTCCTTGAACATGACTCAGTGTGATGACTTACATTACTTACCAAGCCACTGTTAACTTCGCTCAGCCGGGCTCCATCCCGAAGTTGCCTTTAGTTCTTTTTTTTTTTTTTAACATTATAAAATTTTTTATTATTGTGCCCTGCTGAAAGGTTCCTACCAATGCCTAATAGAGATCATGAATTTTAGTCAAGCACTTAAGAGAGATCCATTTTAGCTTCTATTTAGAAGTTAAATCAATAACAATTTTAATTAATTGTTTGAAACTTAACAGTGTCAAAAAAATCTAACTTACAAAGAACTGTACAGGTGTTTCCCACTATAAGCAGTTTTTTTTCTTTACCTGAAAATACAAATTCTTTTTTTTCCATATATATTATTTTTATTTATTTTTATTCTTTTTTTAAAAATAATTATTGTTTTTCAATTACAGTTGTCTGCATCCTCTCCCAACCCCACCTCTCTTCCCTGCCTCCCCACTTCCCCTTGGTTCTGTCCATGTGTCCTCCATAGTGGTTCCTGAAAACCTTCTCCCCATTGTCCCCTCCCCCTCCCCTCTGGCTAATGTTAGATTGTTCTTAATTTCAATGTCTCTGGTTAAGTTTTGCTTGCTTTTTTCTTTTGTTGATTATGTTCCAGTTAAAGGTGAGATCATGTGGTATTTGTCCCTCACCACCTGGCTTACTTCACTTAGCATAATGTTCTTTGGTTCCATCCATGATGTCGCAAAGGGTATAAGCTCCTTCTTTCTCTCTGCTGCGTAGAATTCCATCATGTAAATGTACCATAGTTTCTTGATCCACTCATTTGTAGATGGGCACTTAGGTTGTTTCCAGGACTTGGCTATTGTGAATTGTGCTGCTATGCCTTTAGTTCTTTCTTGTTTAATCCATAAGGCCAATTCATTTTTCTGTTCTCCCAGTACTTTTTACACATCATTTGTATTTCTCTCACTTTTTAAAATAGCACTATCACTACTCATTAAAAAAAAAACCTAAACTGGTCAACTAGTCTTTGTGCCTGTTCTATTCTCTCATAATTCATCCTACATCCTTTAGTTAGATTAACCTTAAAAGTTGCCACTTTGATCCAATAAATCCCTTGTATTATATTTGAAACCCTTCATACCTTGGCTGTAATCTGCTTTTATAGCCTGATCACATACTAGGTAGTGACGACTATTTTATTTCGATATATGATCCATTTTTTTGGCTTTCCCATGTCGGTGCCCTACATATACCCATTACCTTATTGGAAGCTGCCTTCCTCTCTGTTCCTACCCAATTGTGAACTATTCTGATTGATTCAAATAAAACAGCACTTCTGTAAAACTGTCCTTGTGTAGTTCAGTTATTAATGATCTTTCCAACTTTGTCTCATATTCATTTTTCTCTCACAGTTTTTTGCTGTGGATCACTTAACGCATGCTATTGTTGGCTAATTTCTGTCAGTTTTGTCTTCACAAAAGATGTCATAAACATATTCAAGCTAAGTCATATCTTATATTTTGTATCATTTTCTTCAGGGCAACATAAGTGAATTGAAGATATTGATGACTTGTGTTTATTACTTATGTGAATTGATTAAAGTATAGGTATTATGGAAAAGTTTTAGAAAATTTCCTCATGGGAGTTTGAACTTCCTTTGTCATGGGAGTTTGTCAATGTAACAGTTTTTTATTCTTAAAGGAACTGAGAACACTAATCACCAAATGATCAATTGTTAAGATAGCCAAAAGTCACCCTGCCCAGTGTATGGTAGCTGTCTATTTGCACTGAGGAAGCATTAATTACATATGCAAATCTCATGCTCTTTTGTGGGGATCCTGCTGGCTTTTGGAATGTGTTTCTCATCTGTTATGAGAGCCATCTGTACTTTTAAGATCTATTAGAATTAACTGGGGTGAGGAACTTGACTTAGTTAAGGTCTGAGATACAGGGTGATCATTTAATTTATTGTCTGAACTGGGACCCTTTTAGAATAAAAGGTAGCACTAATTAGATGGGATACTAGAATAACAGGTGTTAAATCGACTTTTTCTTGATAAACATGGATATATGGCCAATGATAAAGCTTGACAAAATGAAGAGGATTTTATAGTTAGCTATAAACCCACTGATGTGTCCCTGGAAAAATTAAGCAAGTCAAAGCCCTATCTGCTATGTAGCAGTTGCTGGCCGCTTCTAAGATGACTCGGGGCAGTTTCTGCCTCCTGATATTTAAGACCTTGTGCAAAACTCTTTCTCCTGTGTAAGGGCTGGACCTAAGGACTTGCTTCTAAGAGATGGATTTAGCAGAGTGATTGGATGTCATTTCCAGGATTAACGTATAAAAGTGTTATTTTTAAAGATTATTTTATTGTGTTAATGAAGTTCTTTCCTAATTTATTAGGGTAGTTTTGAAAATAAAGACTAAATGTTGATTTTCATCTTAAAACAACAACAACAGAAATGTCTGTGACTTTGTTTTGTCTTTGCTTGCATTCTGGCCCTCTCGCATGCACATTCTGTTAAAGGAACCAGAAGGAACAAAGGAACCATGTGCAAGGAACCAAGGGGACCTCCAGCCAAGAATTAGACGGCACGGGGGTTTTGAATCTATCACATTGCTGAAATCTCTTATGAGTTCTAATAATTTCTCTGTAAATTCCCTTAAGTTTTCTATCTAGACTTAATATTATTAAACATAGCTATAAAAATATAATTTTTTTCTTTTCTAATTCTCATGCATTGCACTTTTTTTCCTTTGTTCTAAATTTGGTAGGTCATCCATAATGTTGAAAGGAATGATAATGCTTAACACTCTTGTTTTATCCATGTCTTAAAAGGATATGCTATCAATATTTAATATTTAAGGGTAGATTGCTACAAAGTATTTTGGATGTCAATTTTTAATGTGTTAAGGCAGTAGATTTATTTCCTGTGTTCTCTGAATACTTTTATATTGAAGTTGATCAGATACCTCTCAAACCTAAGATGACTTTTTTAACAATAGATTTTTTATTAAGTTTAAAAATGTAATTTTTTTTATACTTTTATTATTTTAAATCATAATTCATAGGATATATTATACCATATATGCAGATTTAATATGTGGTGATTAAATATATATATATTTGAGAACATGGTTTTCAATGATTATTCTGAGAGAGAAAAAATACATAACTTTTCTTTTTTATCCCATAAATCAATGGATTATGGAAACTCACCACTCAAAGTGATACTTCAATTGTTCAGTAGGTTGCTTTCCTACCAATATTTTAGGCTCTTAAAAAATATCTTGAAACCAAAAGAATCAGTTATTATACTCACCAGGGATTTTATAGAAAAGTATTTCCTTCCCAGGCCTGCAATGTGCTGAGATGAGTTATGTTTTTCTTTTTAACATATTTTAAACAATATTTTTACTCCTGTAGATGAAAGCTTATCTAGACTGAGTCAGGTTTTCATTTGTTAAAACTGGCTTGGTTTAAATATGGAACATTAATGCAGCTGAAAGCATTAATGCAGTTAATCCACTTATTAAAAGACAGTCGTCAAGTGTATAAAGTAGCTTAGTTTCAGCTTCTTCATTTCATTAGCAGAAAACAAAGTCATTTTCTCACACCATTAGTACTTATTATTTATTCACACAGCATTTTTCTAAGTAGATGACTTAAGACCTTCCTGGGGGATGGCATCTGTTACTTCTCACGCTGGGCCACATGTTGTCTAGTTGCTCCTTAGACGTGCTGCCATCCTAACTGTTTCGCATGATCTTGATTTTCTCCAATAAGAGAGTGCTTATTTCTAGGTGGGTAGAGCAATAACCATAAACGTTCACAATCTTGACTTATTATATAACCTGAAAAATTTTCCAGAAAACTTTAAACAAAGAAATCTAATAGCGTAGACAGAAAAACAAGTACGGAGTATAATCATTTGTAATTTTCTTAGTTTTATAAACTCTTTACAGTGGTTGGAAGATTGCAATGAACCTATGATGGATATTTGACAAATTAGCATTAATGAAATAAAGCTCTAGGAAGACTAGAAATGTTTGCTTTTATTATTATCATGATTAGATGCTAAACTTTCAAGGAGTAAAAAGTAAGTCTGACTTTTTATTAAGAAAAAAGCGAGTCATCCTTCCTTTTGAGAGTATAGTTAACTATCAATTATCCTTTAAAAAAATGGATTCATGGAGGTACTAAAAAGCATACACATATATTGTAACAATTTGTTTATTTTTGTGCACAGTCATGTGCTAGTGATTCTGATACAACTCAGGAAATCATCTGGAAATATAAGTAATAATGACTCAGATAAGGTATCAATGGATAATTATTTTTACAGCAGGGGTGTCAAACTCATTTTCAGTGGGGGCCATATTAGCCTCATGGTTGCCGTCAAAGGGCCGAATGTAATTTTAGGACTGTAGAAACGTAATTACACCTTAACTGTTAAGCAAGAGCTTGGTGCTGCTGCCGGCTGGAAACAAGGTGCCAGGCCGGATCTAACAAGATGGAGGGCTGGATGTGGCCTGAGGGCCTTGTGTTTGCCACCTGTGGTGTAGAGGAAAAAAGGAAGACAATGCACTGAATCTAGTGTCTACTTTCTAATCTCTTTCCTTGTGAGGCTTTGTAAGAAAAATGCAAATGATAAGATGGGGTCCTCTACCATCTTGGTGTTAAATTCAACGAATAAATTTTAAGTACCTAATAAGTGCTAAACTCCTTACTCTTTCTTTTTTCATTCCCATGTCATATTCAAAATATTTTTACACAATTCTTCATGAGAATTCATCAGAGTCCTATGTGCATGAAGTTTTGGGGGGAAAAGTGTGCTAAGAAAACAAGTGTATGAATACTTTATTACTTCCCCGTAGCTTTACTGAAGTATAATTGACAAATAAAAATTGTATATATTTGTGTTGTGTAATATGATTTTTCTTTTTCAAAGTGTACAATGTGATGATTTAATATATGTGCACATTTTGGGGTATCTAATGCATAGCGTGATGATTATAGTTGATAACACTGTACCATATACTTAAAACTTGCTACAAGAGTAAATCTTTTGTTATGTTGTCACTGCAGTAGATAACAATACATTATTTATATGTAAGGGTGTATATAAAGCTACATATTCTCTTTTTTATGTAAATTGTATTTTATTGTTTATGTTATTACAGTTGTATCGATTTTCCCCCTTTGCCCCTTCACTAGCCCCCCCCCACTCCCTCAGGCAATCCCCACACCCTAGTCCATGTGCGTGGGTCGTGCCCGTGGGTTCTTTGAAAGCCATAGAGTTTCAAATACTATAAATATATTTTTATTTCTCCACCTAATCTCTATTTCAAGTCCTCATGCTGCCTGATTACAAAAATGTAATGTCACTCAGTTCTGGGTTCTACAACTTAGATCCATTTTTACATCTAGTTAAAGTTTTCCCTTCCCCTGCCTTCTCCCAAGAACTGTCTTAAAAACTTGACAGGTTAGGGGCAGTACCCAGAGCTACAGTTTATGCTATGGTTTCGTGTGGAGTCTTCGCCTCCTGATTATGATATTCTTCCACGTCCTCTGCTTCTCAATGTCAGACACAATTCTTGCCAATATGAGGTGTCTGGATGCTTCACAAGCTGAGCGTGGGCCTGTGTGGCTGGCAGAGCCTCATACAGTCCCACCTGCTTATGCGAACCATCCAACCTTTACACGATTGCTCATCCCACCATTGAGGCCGGGAGTTCTCTGCGAGGCAACCAGGAGGCACAGAAGCACAGATTCTGTGTAGTTTCGGATCCACCTATTTATCTGGGTTTCATTTTTTTTCTTTTGACATCAACATTTAACAGTTTTGTTTGCTGTTTCTACTAACACTGGTCACAATGGTGATTTTATGTCAAGGTAAAGAACAGTATGATAGAAAGAAACAAAAGAAGAGATTGACGAGCACGTCACAGTTTTATACAGCTACACTGGGGCCCTGTGTGGCTGGTTCAGCAAGTGGATCTGGAGACAAAGTGTTGGGTTGAGGTTGTACAGCTTAATTGTCATGTGACTTGGAGCAAGTATCTTAGCCTCACTAAGCATTTATCTTATTTGCAAGATGTAAATAATAATAAAAAGTACCTGTGCCATAGAACTGTGAATGTGAATGGAAGTGCGCACTTCACAAAGGGGTCGCCCAGGGCGGAGGTGGTCGGGGTGCACCAGGGCAACCCACTATCATTAGTGGGGCCTCAGGCTGTCCCAGATCATGTTTTTTTCCGTTACTGTTCATTTTCCATTTACATTTTTTCCTATTTATTTTCTTACACCAGTGGGATTAATATTTTAACAACTTCTTTCACATTTTCATTGTCCATACACTGTAGAAATCCACTTTATAATAAGGTATTTTAAATGGAGAGACAGTTACAGTTTTGGCAACACAGCAGCTGACTTAGACCCTTATACCTAAGCGTTGTCTGATAGGCAATAATAAATTGGGTCCCACAATTCAATTCTGACTAAAACTACATAATATTTTGCATCAATAGAATTTTGATATTCAAGTGCGAGAAAAAATTTAAATCTTCGAAATCCTTGAAAGAGTTAAAACTAGTACACAAAAATAGCCACCCCCCCACCCCCATCCCCGAGCTTTTCAGGTGCTTCATCAAAGGCAAATGGCTAGAAGATCCAAAGCAACTCGTAAGCCTGTACACTGAAAAGCTGTAAAACCTCTACAGTCACATTAAAGTTCATATTGCTTCAAACTTGAAATTTAATGTTTTTTTCTCAGTCCCGGAGTTGAGAGAATTGGTTAAGTTCACACCTGCTTAGAGCAAACAAACCCAAAACGGGTAATGGATCAAGTGTAAGTGTCTATTTTTCATGTAGGTAAAACACCAAAAGGCATTTCTGAGCGTGGCTGCGTTCAAGGCAGTGATTTAGGCACTCGGACTCCTCCATCTCACAGCTCCCCGTCTTCGGCACGTGGGCTCCAGCCGTGCTGGGCTCCTCCTCTGGGGGAAGGCCGTCCTTGTCGTTGTCGATAAAGCTGCCATGTTCCTGAAGGAGAAACGGGACTGACAGTTTCAAAGAAGGGTTCAAAGCTTTTTATGTAATGATATCATGTATTTAGACCGTGTGCGTATGTTTGTGTTTATCTGGAGGACTTTTACTAATTTTTCTGCTCTTTTTCCTTAGGAAGATAATTGTGTATTTTGTCTCCAAAAATGTTTAGTACCTAAAATGTGCAGTTACATTTCCTCAACTCATCATGACTTCTGGTTTGAAGCTATGTTCTTATCAAATGACCTAGTGAAATAATGCATTGTTGAATTGCTCATTTTACTAAAATTATTTGCCAGGTGTATCTAAAATGGGTAGCTGGCTGAACAGGTTTCCACTATTCTTTAAATTGTCTAAACAGCAATAAGATCATACACTGATAGTAATTGAGGAGTCTAAGAAATATGGATGAAATAAGGATGTAGAAATAATTTTAAGGCGCAGAACAAAAATATTATTCTATTTTATGTGAATAGTGAAGTAGATTAAAATTCAAAATGTTAACTGTATAATATAATCATGTTACATATTTATTAGTAGTAAATTTCTAATTAAAGCTAATCTTCTTATGCCTGTATATCATATTGCATTAATTCATTGGGGCCATAGTAATATATACAAATACATTTTGTTTTATCTTAGTTATTTTGGTAGAAGTCTTGTTATTATCCCTTTCTTTTTCTTTGCCCTCAAAATTGGAGTTGTTAAGTTTATAGCTTTTTACATCCTAAGCAAAAATATTTATTATGGTGAAATTTGACTTATGCAATTTGATTGCCCTTAGGGTATTCTGTTTATATTTTGACAAATTAGGTTAAAAAAAATCTCATAAAAAGCTATTGAGTACCCTAAAGTTTCTGATATAAGAAGAAATGAACTCTAGTATATTCATTATTAGAACTGTTCCTTTCATCTTTAAATAAGACATGTACCCTGGTGCTATACCAAATTCCACAATTTTATTTTTTATTGTAACTTTTTTCTAAAAATTTTCAAATTTTGATTTACTGCATGATAAGGGATGTCATTGCTACCATGTGACATCTCAAAAAACTTTTTTTGAAATGAGCATAGATTATGAAGGACATCTTGTGCTATAACATTTCCCAAGTTGTTAGATAAACAAGAATCACCAAGTCAATCACCAGTTTATGTCCCAGGTACTTTTCTAGGTGCTGGGAATACAGTAGTAATAAGGCTCCTTGGAGATAAGCAGAGGGAGCTTTCCCAGCCTGAATACCAGGGGAGAAATTCACTTAAATATGGTAAATCCAAAGAGACTAGACCTCCCATTACAAATCTTAACCCCCCTAACAGCTTACCTTCCGTTGTTCAAAATAAATCTCTCAGAAGGTTGCTCCTGTCCAATATTCAGTATTATCCTCCGCCCTCTTTCTTCCGGTTATAATAGCATCAACATACTTTGAAACAGCAGTTGTCATTGAGCAGACTTAATCAAATTCTGGACCTGAAAATCTATGCTTCACAAAATTGTTTTTTTATAATTATGGCTCCTAATCTTCTTGTGTTTAAGATTCTACTTCTCTGATTTTGTTTGTTTGTTTATTTGTCTTGGAGAGAACTCCTTCCTAAAGTGAAATAATACATTGCAAAATGTCAAGAAATATTCTTGGACAGACTGCAAAGCTGTAGTTGAGAAATGTTTAGGTTGTCAGCCACAATAATAGTGATCTGTCGTATGAACATTAATGAGTTTCTTAGTCTCACCGAGGAGGTCTAGAGATCGGTGTCATTATGATGAGTTTTAGAAAATGACAAACGGGAGGCACAAAAAATCTAAATAATATGCCCTAAAACTGAAGGTGCATCGCTATGTCACACCAGCCATTAATAATAATTTTTTAAGCTAGACTTTGAATGCTGTCTCTCTCAGCAAGACACAGAAGGAAAATGGAAGAGGAAGCAAATAAGAAAATCAAGGGAATGAATGACAATAGTTGTGGTAAAACAGAATAAGGATTTAAGAGTCAGAGAGGAGGGAGAAAGGAGAAACATGGTGTGATTAACAGCAGAATATTTATGGATCTGGAAGTGAGCAGGAAACTCAAAGCATGGAAAGCCCGATTGATAGACACCACATTGTGCTTTTGTTTAAATATAACACTGGAAAATGGGTGCTCATTTTTCCAGGCAACGCTGAACTCTGTAGTCAGCATTTTGTCTTCTGCTTTGAATGGATTTACTTCGACTTCTCTCTTCATTTAGTTAGAACTCCTATGTATCAGTGATTGGTTTTTTTTTTTTTTTTTTTTAATTTCCATGCTCTCACAGAGAAGGAAAACTGTAGGTAAAGAAGCAGATGAGACAAAGGAGAAACTTTTTGACGGAAGCGATGATTAAACATTGAAACCGCTGGTCACCTAAGGAAGGCTGTGAACCACTGTGCCTTTGGCAGCTTTGAAAATCAGGTCAGGTCGTTATCGTGGGTCCAGGCTGGAAGATGAACGAGATGGCCTCTCAGATCCTCTCCTGGACCTGTGATTAGTCACCAACATTTTACTGAATGTACTACAGCAGAAGGAGCTTTAGAAATTTTTGTTAGAGATTGTAAGTTAAATTGATATTTCTGAGGGCAGAAATAATTACTTTTTTATCCTGACTTTTATAGGATTAGCACTTTTCAAAAATCATGTGTATAAAATACATTTCATCAAGTTCTAAATGCACGTTCATATAATGTGCATATTTAAGGCATTGGTGTCCTTTTTAGGTACAACTTTAAATAACAAGGCTATACAACATTTTCAATAGAAAATTGTGTTTTAAGTAATGAGAGCAAGTACCACTCTAAATGTGTGAAATAAGCATCCTCCTGGAGAAGGTGCTAATGCAAGGCTTCCACTCACACATTTATTTATTTAACCAGTGGTTATTCTTCCTTTTGTTTTCCTGAAATAAAATCATGAAAGACTAAAATGTAATTGTTCTCTAAGTGTTCTTAGTTTTCTGAATAGTTTCTTGCTTACAGATTTGTTGGGATATTGATGAAGTGACTGTTTCCAGACAAACTATGAGAGTGTGAACTGTCAGTCTTAGCCTTTTGTCGCCTAAATCACCAACGGTATAGGAAGAACTAAAAATGGCTTAAAACATAGGAATATATGGCTTAAACATTTTTCAATTTTTAGATGGTAAAGCTGATAATACCCAGCACTGATCGGCCGCTTGTGGGGAAAGGGCACGTTTGTACAGCTGTTTGAGAAGGGTCCACTGGAGTGATCGTTCTAGGAGGAAGGTTTGGGGAAACCTAGTGAAAAATAAAATATACAGTTTGCCGTTTTCCAACCAATTACTGTACTTGCCAAGCAATAACTGAATGATTGCTTTTTTCCCCTATTGATTTGTCACTCAGTATTTATCATAAGCTAAAGTTCCATAGATAATAAGGCTTTATCTATATCCTGTCTTTATACATATATTTTAACCCACAACCTCATTGATTATATTATATTCAAATAGTAGAGGAAGATTTTTTGGAATACATGGAGAATAATGACTGCTGAGGATCATTGCCGTTGCAGGACAAAGCTAGAAGTGATATTTCCACTAATGAGGAAATCATAACCGAATTACACTGTCCCTGCGACTGTGTCGCCAGAAGGAGGAAAGGTGCGTGTGTGCGTGTGCTGGCACGAAAAGATCGCCAACAAGTGAGCGAGCTCACTTAGAATCTCTAAACTGTATTTACTTTTCAAAAACTGCATTTTCAGTTATGGTTTATTTTCACTTTAATAATCATCCATTGTATAACCTCTGGGCATATGATATGCAAGAGTATAAAATTACATGGAACCAGTAACAAAAGATATGTGTATAATTATAACTCCATCTTTTTCTCCATAAGGTCTCACCCAAGCTCCTCAAGTCCTAGCTGAACTGCAGGGTCTTTCGACTTGCAGTTTTCCCTCAATTTAATAATCTAGTCTTTGGATGAAATTGCTTCCCCTATAATAACAGATTTCCCTCTCTGACCAATATTTTACACTTAAAATTGTCAAAATATTCCACAACCCAAACACTGTGTAATTAGTGTCATTGTTGTCAGAAAACTAAAATACATTTGAAAACCAAAGATAAGGACTGGGCTTGTATAGGAGGGCAGGTGGGCAGGGCAGATAGAGATTGAGGAAAGCACAGAACCGAGTCTCTTTCTCCCAGTTCCCTCAAACTGTGACCAAGGTCACGCGCTCCATCACAGGGAACAGCTGACTGGTTCTTTTTCACCACAAACTGTAGCAGCTGCCACCTCTCTAACTTTAGGAAAAATGACTGATCAGCTGAGATTACCATCAGAGTCTACAATTCTCCTTTAACAGCAAAAATTCTTTAGTAACAACAAAAAGAAAATAGCATTATGCTCATGAATAAATAATTGCCTTTTGTAGAAAATTGACTTCTGCATACAAAGCAGAATAACGAGGAGACCAAAAATTGCAGTGGTTAATATCATAGACTTCAGTGTAAGGAGACGTTGATTTAATTACAGCTCTGATACATGGTAGAAAACCTTAGGCAAAATACTTCATCTTCAGAGTCTCAGTTTCGTCATCTATAGAATGAGGATGATAATCTGCCTACCTCACAGGACTGTTGTCCAGGTACATATGGTAACAAGTCGGTACCTCATCGCACACCATCTATTTATTCAAATAATTATATTTTTAAAAAATGTATGTAAGCTCAAAAACATCTAAAAAATTCACAGTGTAACACATTAGTTGACAAAGAAAAAGTTATCTAATGAACCTGAACTCATGTCAGACTCTGTTATGCCTGTTGTCGTGTTAACTTCTGGTATGGCAGAAGCAAGTTCAAGTATTGCCTGAGCTTTTCTAGGGGACAGTGCCACTGAAGCACTGCTGCACTGAGGCCCTTAACAGAAAAGAGTAAATAATTATTATTTTTATTTTTTCACATTATTTTTATTGTGGTTCAAGTACAATTGTCTCCATTTCTCCTCCACACCTCCCCCCCACCCCAGCCATCCACATTTCCCACCCTTGATCCTACCCCGCTTTGGTTTTGTCTAAGTGTCCTTTATAGATGTTCCTGAAAACCCTTCCCCTTTCCCTCCGATTATGCTCCTCCCCTTCCCGTTGCTTACTCTCAGTTTGTTCTTAATTTCAGTGTCTCTGGTTATATTTTGCTTGCTTGTTTGTTTTGTTGATTAGGTTCCACTTGCAGGTGAGATCATATAGTATTTGTCTTTCATTGCCTGGCTTATTTCACTTAGCATAAAGTACTCTCCAACTTCAGGAGTGGTGAGGGATGCATGTTTCAATGAAGTAAATGTCTGCAGATTGCAATAACAGAAATTATATATATGTAATAAATATATATATAATTTACATATATATATGAATAGGAGAAGGTAGGAACAGATGGGGAAAATGAGAACAGAAAGAGAGTTTACTTGGTGTGATGGGTGCACAGTGTAGTGTGCAGATAATGTTTTGTTGAGTTGTACACTTGAAACCTGTATGGTTTTATGAACCAATGTCACCCCAATAAATTAAAATATATATTAAAATGCAAAAATATAAAGTTAAATATTAGGGCTATACAAGGTCTTTCCAGAAGGTATCCAGCCATGTAACATGAAAAAATAGAGACATTTATTGAAGAAGATACAAGACACAAGAAACATTGTACATAGGACAATGTCACCTCAGTTCCCTTCAAAGTAGGCACCTCTGGACCTCACACAGTTCTCCCAGTTGTCATTAGCTGCCTTGTCATATGTTCCTGAATCTCATTGACTGTCTGAATTCTCTTCCTATTCAAAGGTGATTTTTAGTTTTGGGAAAAGCTACAAGTCACAGGACACCAAATCTGGGATTTAGGGGCCTGAGTCACCTGGGTGATTTGATGTTTTGCCAAAAAACTCTGCACATGACATGATGCATAAGTGGGTGCATTGTCGTGATGAAGCTGCCTGTCACCACTTGCCCATGGCTGTGACCTTCTGAATCATCTGAATAGTTTCCATAGAGGAATGTTTAAGCTTAATGCAAAATTTGATGCAGATTTGTTGCTCTACTTGCTCAGTCACTTTCAATGAGAAAACCACATAGTACACATGTTCACTCAGTGGCATCTACTGCCCCCATTGACCAGTACAGTGAAGTCGTCATTGTTCATGCATGAGCATTCCAGTCCGCTCTCCTTGGCTGCCATATTATATTGATGTTGTGCAATGGTTGGACTCTTTCCAGACTGACCTTCTAGAATTGTAGTGAGTTTGTCCTTTTTCTTGGTTTTCTCTTGCTATTATTATACCTTCATTTTTATGTTGTCATTTTTTTCCTCCTCATATTAAACTGAGAACAGCTTCATCTGCTCTTGAGAAGGAGGAAAAAAGGAAATAGTTCGACAGTGAACTGCACTGAATAGTTTAATGCTACCCTTTTAACAGCTGGAAATTTTTCATGGAATGGCTCCAACACTCCTCGATTTGTGAAGAAATTGTTTAGGAGGCTTCTGCCTTATGAGCAATTCATAATAATCAGGGAAGTTGGATCAAAAACATGTATACCATGTGCCTATGAGTCATCCTTAAATACTGGCATTTTCTTCAAAAAGCTTCTGTAATGGGGAGAAATTATTATTCCGCACAAGCTTCTGAGACCTATTATCACTTGGTAGATTGAGTTACCCTTGGACACAAGGCAATCTGCTGGCTAGACAGCCTCAAAACAGCTTCTAGACCAATGAACCACCTAGTAGCAGCATCTGGACCAATCGCTGTCTTCTGGTAATTATTTCTTTCAATATCTGCTACTGCTGCCTTTCAAATCAAAACCAGAAAAATAAAAAACACCTGAAATTATTTCTATACTGACTTCACTTGTGCCAGCCCATCTATGGGCTGACAAATACCTCAAAGTCTATGCTCCACAGAGGAATTCATTCTATACCAAATAGTTATTTAGCCAGGTCATATCCTGTGTGGAATGAAGTAAAGAATAAATACTTACCAGAATACACACACACACATACATACATATACAAATATAAATATATAAATATATACCAACATACTTTGTGGTAATGGTTTGATAAGTAAAACCATCTTCAAATGAAGGAAAATGTAGGCTATCAATCATCTCATTGATTCTACTTTCATTCAGATGTGGGGAGATCTGGGGTGGAATTTGAGAAGTTTCATGTTGCAGAAAATAATCCTTCAAAGGGGAGACATATAAATAAAAGTGGGAAACTTGAGCTGCCCACTTGAAAGTTTAAGTTTACTTGTTTCTCCTGCTGACTTTAGTCAAGCCAATGTCATCACCATGATCACATTGGTAAATACGTGTGAGATAAGTTAAGTAATTGTATCTCCATCGTGTGCTTGGGCCTGCTGGTCACCACTGCTGCTTAGAAAGAAACCCAGAGTTCCCTGGACTGGAAAAGCTCGTTTTTCCCCTCCTACCCATGTGAGGGTTGCCAACGAGGTCAGCAGGCTGCTGTTCACTGACCACGGAGGCTGACCTGCTGTTGGATACCTCTCCTCTGTGACTCTGCCTTTCTGCTACACACAGGGCGGGACTTCTTTTTTTTTTTTTTTTTTTTGTAGTTTAATTTGTATTATGAAAAAGATAAAATTGGATATTCTTTAAGGGGAATGAGACTGTGGCCAAATATGTGGCAAAATTAGGAAGTAAATTAAATTCTCTTCAAGAGACTTTCATTGTAAACATGTCCAGTCCCACTCAGAGACACTGCAGAGTTTGTCATCACTAATGAGCCTTTCCTGACGTAGCAACTTTCACGCTCTTTGTTCCCTGCACACGGCAGGAGATGCATTTTAGTTTCCAAGTTGTGATTGTGGCTGCTGGCTTTCTCCCTGTTCCTATGGCTACAGTGCACGGCAATTTCCGGCAGATAAATTCTCTCCCTTTCTGTAGAACAGGACTGTCTGAAAGCAAGGTTATTTTATTTAGAAAATAAATTGCAATATTTGTTGAGGCTTGGGAGTAAAAAGCCAACCTGGCAAGATGAATACTGTGGCTGATTAGAGTTTATGCGTACTTGACGTCAGTACTCTTGGAGACACCCACATAGTCACCAGAAGCTGAACAAATAAATGTGCTTAATTTAATTTCTTCTCTAAGTAAAGACATTGCAGTGCTTGTTGATAGGAACTTAGTCTCCTGTTGCTCTTTTAATTTTAGGAAAAAAAATACAAGGCTCTTTTTTCATCTCTACTTCTGCAATAGTTTCATCCCCTCTGCTACCAGCAGGATGATTTTTAGGTATGCAAATGCTGTTGACCAAGTGTAAAAACCTTTGTTGGCAACAGAAGATAGGAGAGACACAGAGGAAGAAAGAGAGAAAATGAGAGAGAACTGATAATGTGTCAGACCAATGAAAAAGAAATGCCTAGTTGGGTAGAAAGTTGAAATGGAAGTAAATAAGTATAGGAAAAACAAGAGAAACATTACTTTTTCCACTGCCCTGTACACTTGTGATAATTATGCTAGTCCAGAGTAGCCTAAAAAGATAAGTCTTCCAGAAAGTATAGGTCCTTTGGATTGAGGATGAACAACGGCCTTCGGGGAGTACACAAAGTGCTTCCAAGGCTGTTCTGTTCTGAATACCAAGCAGGCACGCAGGACAGATTCCCTTCAGAAGTGCTCAGAGAAGGTGACGTTAGCAGCTGCCAACATCTGTCTGGGAAGACAGCGCTGACTAATGAATGATTCGTCTCGACTAATGCTGCCCATAATATTTTTCTTCCTTGCATTGGGGGTGAGAAAGGTGAAGATACCAAAATTCAAATATATAACCTTCAAAAATTTAATTTTTTCCTTGCTATTATGCAGGCCTGTTTTGAGAACCAAGGCCTGTTCATTAATCCTTCCTGACCTGTACTTTGGCATTGCTACCTTCTACATTTTAAAATGTCTCATTAACTCAAAGAGTTTTATTATTACCATATATGAATTATGTTATCTTGGGCAAAAACTGTTCAATGAAGTCACTTGGGGTTTAAAAATAAACTATTTGTTATTAGAACTCATTTTCCATTAGTATTTTATTGTCTGAAGTCTCATATTACCTTATACTTTTTATTTCACTTATAGCAATTACATCATGCACCTTTTGCTTGAGGACACACTAATTTACTATTTAAACACATGTCTAGGTCAATTAATGTTATTTTAAATCTCTAAGCCACAGAACACATAGCCTAACTAATTAAGTTGCTTAAGGAATTCATGGGAAATGGGACAAGGAAGTTCCTACTATTCTCTGCTGCTTCATTTATTATAGTTACTACTCTAATGACTAGAAATACTAAGCAGTAGCATCTGCCATCACTTGAATACTACTGCAGAAATTGGCAATGCCTTTCTGTGCTTTGTTTTGTAAGGAAAACTAATTTTTTTTATAAAAATATCTAGAAAGAAAATTAGATGAGAAGATATCGTATCCTTAATTCTTAGTAAACTGTGAATCCTTAGGGCTGTGTTTTAAGGCTAGAAATAAATTTTGTAGGTGGGTGCCAAGTCATTTGGGTTCATAGCTACAAATCTTCAATTGCTAAGGAATCAGATTCCCTTCTCCTTGCTTGTGCCGTAATTTGGTGGAACCTCACGGGCAATTAAAACTGGAAAATGAATAAAAAATCTTACTATACAGTAGTAATACCGGTTTATAAAAAGTGAACACCCTAGTATTTCCATACTCCGAATACTTTATCTTTGGAGGCAATGTAGTACTTCTTTCGGAGTTACTGATAGTGTTGGCAAACTTTTCTGTCTCTCTCTTGCTTTCAATTTATCAGCATCATTATCATCATCTATATTAAATTAAATTCTGTTTAAAAATTGTCCTTTGAACCAGAACACAAGCCACACAAGAAAATTAATATAGTATAGGTATGCCATAGCTTTTGCCCCAGATAATTAATGCAATATTTATTCTTGAGTTTTGTTTCCAAATGGTTTGACTATTTGAAAATATTGCAAATTAGTTTCAGAATGAATGAAGGCACTGGAAAATTAAAAGAGGAATTTTAAATGTTTTTTCATCATGGTCTCATGGACAGCATACCAAGATACCGTTAGGAAGGACCCAAGTGTCGATTCAGGTTACTGGGTTTTAGATGTCTCGTTACTATGGATTCACAAGTCAAATGTATTTTTCTGGTACTAAAGACAGGCTAGTTTCCAGGGCTTTTCTTTGATTGCTGAAATAACAAATTTGAGTGAAGTAATATCTCTAAATAAACACATAACCTCATAAAGATAGAATAAAATGACTCTTTATCTGCTATTATATTCCTTTTATATCTTCCCTTTAGAATCTCATGAAATAGTGTCTGGGAGGTAATTACACCAAGGAGGGAGAGGGCTGGATAGAGCCTCAGGCCCTAAACATGAATTATTTTTTAGAAATGAAAAAGAGCAAAAATTTTAATATGAATTTATTTTTATTTTTTAAAAGATTTTATTTTATTTTTAGAGAGAGGGGAAGGGGGAAGAAAGACAAGGAGAGAAATATCAATGTGTGGTTGCCTCTCACATGCCCCCTACTGGGGAGACCTGGCCTGCAACCCGGACATGTGCTCTGACTGGGAATCAAACTGGCAACCCTTTGGTTCGCAAACTGGCACTCAATCCACTGAGCTACACCAGCCAGAGTGCTATGGATTTATTTTTAAAGTATCATTTGAGATATTTAGGTAATATCCATTGATTGGCAATATATAACTGAATTATTTAAAAATTTAGTGCAAAAAGGTTACTTTGCTCAAATAATAAAATATTCCTTGGGTAGTGGCTTCAGAAGAACTTGGATTCTGGCCTACTATTTTACATTTAGAATATAAAATACCTAGATCATGTTCCAAACACTTGGATTAAACCTAACTAGTAATCCCAGAGTAATCAATACAAACATTTTTATAAGTTTTTAATTAATTGTCAAAGAGATTATCATTGCTGTGAGTAAAATGCATGATGTTCATAAAATAGCAAAGAAATGTGTTGGCTGATCTGGAACTCTATACAAATATTTAAAAAAAAGACCTGTGAAATAACCAGATGCAATTGCTCGTTTCTCAGTTAACTCTGGAAAAAAATGACCATCAAAGGATCAATGACCAAGAGAATTTTGAGCACATTTTAGAGTTGTGCTTCTTCCAGTGTTCTGGACACATGCTCTTGGAAATATTTGACAAATCCTTTGTCAGTATGTTGTTCCAAAAGAAAAGGCAATTAAATACTTAAAATTTGAAATATAAGATTATGATTTTCACAAAAATTGTTGAACATTTTAAATTATTTTATAAAAGTGACTGAGCATTAAACTTTTCATGAAATACAATATTATCTTAAGATTATAGTTGGCTAATATAATTTTTTAAATAATGATAATAACAGGTGTGTGATAATATCTCACTGCGGTTTTTTGAGCATATTTTCATACACACGTTAGACAGTTGTGTATCTTTAGAGAAATATGTATTCAAGTTCTTTTTTTTTAAGATTGTATTTATTTATTTTTACAGAGGGGAAGGAAGAGAGAAAGGGAAAGAAACATCAATGTGTGTTTGCCTGTTGCACCCCCCCGTCCCCATACAGGGGTCCTGGTCCACAGCCCAGACATGTGCCCTGACTGGGATTCAAACTGGCAAACCTTTGGGTTGCAGGCCAGCACTCAATCCATTGAGCCACACCAACTAGGGCTATATTCAAGTTCTTTGCCCATTTTTAATGGGGCTGTTGATTTTTTGCAATTGAGTTATAGGAGTTGCTTATGTATGTCTTGTGGATAATAATATAAAATATATGGCTTGGAAGTATTTTCTCCTATTTTTTAATGCTGCTCTTTAGCTCAATACAGTTCCAGTTGTCTATTTTTGGCTTTTGTTGCCTGTGCTTTTGGTGTCATATCCAAAAAAATTGCCAAGCCCAGTGTTATGGTGCTTTTCCTCTCCTTTTTCCCCCCTAAGATTGTTAGAGTTTCAGGTCTTATGTTTAAATCCTTGATCAATTTTGAGTTGATTTTTGTGTATGGTATAAGAGTCCAGTTTTATTCTGTTGCAAATAGATGCTTAGTTTTCCCAGCACCACTGTTGCAAGAGTGTCCTTTCCTCATTGTTCAGTCTTGGTGCCCTTGTTAAAGATGAGTTCACTGTGTATGTGGACATGTTTTCCGGGTGTGTCATTTTTGTTTCATTGGTCTGCATGCCCACCTTAACACCACTCCCATATGTTTAACGACTGTAGATGTATTGTTTTGTCATACTGTTGTACCAACACTGTAGCCGGGATTCACAAAAATGTCAAAATTGCCCAAAAGAAATAATTGTGCCACACACACACACACACACAAACTGATGACAATCCATTCTTAGATTTGGGTTTTGACAGCTTGCAGTCTACTTGTCCCAGTCCTGGTAACACTGATTGCATAAAATGTTGTTTAAAAAAGTCTTATGAGCCATTAAAACTTGACATTATAGAGAGCATAAGTGAATTTTCTGGTAAATGTATTCCCTTGTCTTCTAGAACAAATCTAAAGTATTACTTTCCTCCTTTAGACCTAAGCCATTCTTCAAAGTTTTACTCTTTTATTTTTATTTTTTTTATTTTTGTTCAATTACAGTTATTTGCATCCTCTCCCCTCCCCTCCTCCCTTCCGCTCCAGCCCCCTCCCCACCCCAGCCTCCCTCCTCTCCCTTAGTTCTCTCCATGTGTCCTTTATAGTGGTTCCTGCAAACCCTTCTCCCCATTGTCCCCTCCCCCTTCTCCCCTGTCTATTATTAGACTG
>PVJI01017742.1:0-34914 GCA_004026765.1 Micronycteris hirsuta | reverse complement strand
CTTTATTCATACTGACTCTATACTTCCAAATTGCAAAGCTTGTTTTCAAAAGCAATCTCTAGTTTTTGGTAAAGCCATAAAAGCACCTTCACCATACCTCCATGAGATTTGGTATAGAGATTTTAAATTAGAATTTAAGTACAAAATAATTATTTACATATGAGACAATGTCCAAAAATGTTAATATTAAATATGCTTAGATCAATTTTAATAATACCAATACAAATTAAAATTAGGCACTGTGAATAAAAATTTTAGAACTGGTCTACATAAACAATGATGCAGATATTTTATGCTGATGGAAGTAAAATACTTATTAACACACTTATTTATGTAGGACAGACTCATGAAAAACCAAGACTTGAATAATAGCATGCATAACAATTGTTTTCTTTTAAAATGGAGATTTTTTTTTTTTTATTGACAGTAATGAACTGGTGTAATGACCTAATGGCCAAGTACCACTAACAGATTCTGGTGGTAGATACTCTATCTTAGATCTCAAAAATAACAAAATGAGCTGAATTAATAATCTTTTTCACCCTATTCATTAACAGCATGGCCCCATATAGAGCTATTTGGAGTTGATAATAAATTTTACTGAGAATTTTTCTAATGCTTAAGGATACAAATAAAATTGGTGTTTAAAAAACAATGTTATTTTATCTTCATTAACCTTGAATGCTTTTTTAAAATATTAACAAATATGGACAAAAATTACTTGAATCTTAGTTAGAACATTTTAGTTTGTTTAAATGATTGCCAGAAGAACTAGAAAAATATGGATTGAATAAACCATCTGAATGTTAAATGTTCCAACTTTCGAATATTATTAAATGCTTCATTGTTCTAAGGACTTTATTCTGAGGTTGTACTAAAGGCAGAGACAGATACTCCCAGTGTATTTCTCAGTATAGACCATTTCTTCTTTTAAAACGTAGAGTTCATCGCAGGGCTTATTTATTTATCCTGTGTGCATCCTACTCACAGGTTTCAGTTACAATAATGATGAATCTGCTTTTGAATACATATAAAATCACCCTGTGAACTATTTATTTAATTTATACTTCATCTTTTCCTGTTGTTCTTCCATGAGACTTAGCTTTGAGAAAACAATACCTGAAATAGTGAAGATCTTCAATTCTCTTCATTCCAGAATTCATTCTAGGCTTTTGATTTGGCTATCTCTCTGTAATATTAAAAATGTATAAAAATATGCTGTCACAATTAATGGAAAGCAGAGAGAACTAAAATAATGGCTTTTTGGTGATTGCTGAAAGTGATTATCTGCTTATCCACAGTTCCTTGAAGTTTAAAAAGGTTTGACTGAGGAAGATGTATGTGTGTGGCGCACATGCAGGTGCAAGCATCTCCCACATGGATGCCACAAGATAATTGTGAAACATACTATCTTTCAGCTGCATAAAGAAAAAAAAATATATGAGGGAATGAGGGGATGTTAGAAGTAATCAAAAGAGATGAAAAAAAATGTTATATAGGCGGGGTCTATTTTCTCAGTGACTGCCAAGCTTTTGTTAGGCAGATTGACTCCTCATAGAAATAAAGAAAATTAATTACAAGTCCATAGCGAAGTAATGTCCTTGGTTGTTGTTGTTGTTGTTTTAATATTTTATTTATTTATTTTTAGACAGAGGGGAAGGAAGGGAGAAAGAGAGAGAGAGAGAAATATCAATGTGTGGTTGCCTGTCATGTGGCCCCCACTGAGGACCTGGCCTGCAACCCAGGCATGTGCCCTGACTGGGAATCTAACCGCCGACACTTTGGTTCCCAGCCCGTTCAATCCACTGAGCTACACCAGCCAGGGCTCCTTGGTTGTTATATCATCAAAAGAAATGAGTCATCAAGTAACATCAATAAATAATACTACTTTACAAGATTGGCTAATCTTAATAACAAATGTCACTCAATAAATTTAATTTAAAAATTAAATTAAAAAATAATGTTATTTTTTTTTATGATTCAGCAAAAACTTATTGATGATCCAGTGTTTTTGATGTATAGCATGTAGACCCCTAACATTTTTTTTTGAGATTTCTTATTTTATTCGTTTATTTTTGAATTGCATTCATTGCGATGATATTGATTAATAAGATTATATAAAGTGTACATTAATAAATGTACATTTATTTAGAAGTGTACATTTCTGTGATACATGATCCATATATTGCATCGTGTGCCTACCAAAGTCAAATCATCTTCCAGCACCATATACGAGGTCTGTCTGGAAAAACTCCAACCACGTTAATATAATGAGAACAGTTTGTGCAACATTGATGAACCTGGCACCAAAGAGAGTGGACTGTAATGCACATGTGTGAGCAATGAAGACTTCACTGCACTAGTCCATGGGGGTGGTAGATACTATTGAGTGAGTATGTGTACTTTGTGGCTGTCGCATTCAAAATGACTGAGCAAGTAGAGCAACAAAAGGTAGAGCTGTTTTAGTCTCCCTGACAGTTTCATGAGTTATGGCTATGATTTCAGTTGGGCTCTCTTTTACTCTGTCTTCCTTGGTCTTCCAGTTCAGCTTTGCCACTATTGGCATCCCATCCATGAGTTATCTTCTAGTTACTAACTGTTGATCTGTTGTTTCAACACCACTCTGGATCATAAATTGTTCCACATTCTGGTCCAATAAAGGTTGTATCACCTTTCAGAGGAAGTTATTAGGCTTGAGGTTTTCTTCAGCCTCAGAAGGATCATTCCTTGCTGTCTCTTTGACTTTTCTCTCTATTCAACTTCTACTTAGTCTTGCATTTCACCCTCCCTCAGTTCCTACCTACCGAGGTTTTCTCCAGACTATATTTCAAAAAGTCATCCCCCTCTAAGGAAAATGTGTGTGGCTCTCTTCTTTTGGAATAATGGATCTTCAGAGTGCCTGCCTTATAAACAATTTATTAAATTTCATGATTCATTTGAATTTGTGGTTATGATTACTCACTTTAGCAAAAACAATTACAATTGTGTTATCTATGAGAAAAATAAAAAATAAAGGATGATTTAATCTGGTTTATGTAAGGCAAAAATTGAAAGTTGTTCCAACATGCTTTGTGAAGAAAGCTTTCATAGTAGTTTGCATTGAGAAAAGTAGGAAAAGTGTTGAGACCTATTTACATCACATGAAATGTCAACATATTAAAATTTAGAGAAGCTATACCACTGATGTCAACATCCATATGGGTGTTAACATTATTTAATAGCCACTAGCCATCATCTGCTAAAACAAATATGTTATCGTAATTTTCATATTATTAGATATATATTTAGTTTGTAATTTTTATTTTTATTTCTTTTTATTTTTGTATCTTCACCCAAGGACATTTTTTTCCTTTGATTTTAGGGAGAGAGGCAGGGGGAGAGAGAGAGATAGACCGAGAGACACCAATTGGATGCTTCTTGTAGTCAGTTCCCCGACCAGGGATTGAACCTACTACCTAAGTGTGTATGCGTTCTGGCTGAACATCAAACCCATGCTCTTTCAGTGCACAAGACAACACTTCAACTCACTGAGCCACACTAGCCAAGGCAGTTTGAAATTTTATTTTAGTTTATGGTTGAATTGACTATGTAAGCCTAAGAAACATATGCCTAACTTTGTTTATGTACATTTTAACTACACCATAGAAATTTTGGTAACATTATGAAAATTTAATTCAACAACTTGGGTCTATAAGAATTTTTTTCCTTTAAGGAGTTTTTATTCACATGAAAGAAATATTGATATAGTCCACTAGCTAATTAATAAAAATATTTATTATAAAATATTAAGTTAAGATATTGCTTTATTCTCTTAGGAGGTATACACATATTTTAAATATCAACACATACATTTTTGCTAAATTATCTATAATATAAACTACTCAGAATCATGTGATTTTTTCATTTTACCATATTAAAGCTTAAACTCTGAAGATTAGAGACTTGTCTGAAGTGACAAAATTGTTATGAAAAAAATTGGGAATGGAACCCATATCTCCTAATTCATAATTTTCTTACTATCACTCTCAGCTTGTACCCCTTAGCATTATTAATTATATAAAATAACTGTAACATATAAAGTAATTATAGTAGAAAAACTGCCTAACTTTCATACTAACTACTTTTCTTATGGCTTCTTCCCTTAAAATGTCTTATCATGTAGTTTAGCCACATGTTTTCATTGCACATTTATGCATTCCACTCTTCAGAGTGTCATATATATTCCATTTATCTCAATTTACTTCTAGCAGATTAAATGTGCCTCAGCCACAGTACAACTGTGGATGACAACCTCTCTGCATATTTAAAAGAAACTTGAACAATGTAAATTAGTTATTTTATTTGCCATGTTAAAGAATGAAATCTTGACATGCTCTGTAATAACAGTGATAAAATTCTTCACCAATACATTAAGGCAGAAGGTCTGGCTCAAATTCATCTTTTGAATATTTCTTTGCAATGCAATCTTGGTTTCTATGACAATTTTATTGCTACAAAGATGGAGTTTTAAGCTCCTTAAAATATCCTTAACCCACACTTAATGTTTATTTCAGCCATACTAAACTACTTTTCGTTATCTTAATAAACCAGGCTCCAAAGTCCTCTGTGACTTTACTCATTCCATATTGTTAATTGCAAAAACATTCTATGCATCCCACTATCAATTTTCTAATGAACATCTGTATAATTTTTAAAACATATCAAATGTCACTAGCTATAATATGTCTTCTTTAACTCATGGAAGTCCAAATCATGGGTCTATTCTTTTTTATTTCAAAATGCTTTATATTTTGAAATAGTTATCTGCACATTATACCAATATTTTGTACATATCTATCCCTATTAACAGACCAAATAAATTACATAGTTTATCTTGTTTTATATTTATCTGCTGCATCAAAATATAAACCTCATGGTTTCAAATACTGTGCCTTGGCTTTACAAGTGCCTAATAGCATGCTTGTTAGAAAGAAGAAGTTAAATAAAATTTTATAAATTATCTAACTCAAACTGGAAAGATATCTTTTAATGCTGTAAAAATGGTGGCAATTTTGAACCTAGATCTAAAAAATTATATCAATTTTCATAGTAGAAACTAATGGTATCTAAAACAATGTCTCAATCATGAATTTACATAAGCGTGCTAAATAAAGCTAAAAATTATTTTTTATTATTTTTTCTTTAAAATCTTTTTGTTTTAAGTCAATTTTAAAATGACAAAAGCAGGAGCAATGTTCACATGAAGTAGAATATAGGTGAAATTCATCATTGTGAATAAAAGGTATATCATAACTCAAGATGTCCTCAAATTTGAGCAGATATCTAAAATTAATTAATAAATACAGCAATATTCTGCTATACTGCAGTAAGCAGCGTGCCAGAATAGAATTCTTTAAAATGCAGAATCATGTAATTGTGAGATTAGCTGACAGACCTGAGGTAAGCCCATACAACAGATCAGTAAAGGACTCTGAGAAGACAGTTGCCAATTGGCCTGTGTCACCTATAGTTTGTTCATCTATATAGTCTGTGCCACCTAAAGGTTGTTCACCCAAGCTTAAACACCCTTAGGGATGAACTCACTCTCTACCAGGCTCCAGAGGAGGAATTCTCTGTTATCTGCCCACATGCATATGACTTTTATGATAAATCTTTCATCTCAATTCTTTTGGGAACAAGAGCTAGATGAAGCATGGATAGCATATACATGTTGTTTTTGTTATGGTGGCTCACATTAACTCAGGTATTCACCACATTTAGGTAGTGGTTGTACTGGATTTAGGTAATCAAAAAGATTAGAGTTATAGGAATACAGTATAGGCCAGAGCCTGCATTTGGGGGTAGGGATATTCTTACCTGAGAGGAACTATCATTGTTCCCACAAGATGGAAGTAATTATACTAACACACAAAATGAATTGAGGCTGCTATTCAGAAGAAAAAAAGTTGCAAATGTGAGTCATAAGGGCATGATTTACCTATCTTAGGCCAGAGAATGGTGTTTAAATGAAGATCTGAAGGGTGAGTAGAAGGTAATAAGGTGAAGTATAGAGGGTGCACAAAGATCATTGCAGTCAGAAGAACATAGGGAAGACCATAGAGAAAGAAGGAGCTGAAAATAACAACTTAATGAAATAAGGAGTTAAATGTTTCTAGAGTAAATAGCAAGAGAAAAACTAATGGAAAATGAGTCTGGGACCAGCAATGAATGATTGGTTGTCGAAATTAAGAAGAAAACAAACAAACAAACAAACAAAAATATGGGACTTCTGTAATGGGAGAATAAGGAGCTCAGTGAAGCTTTACCCCCTGCAAAACAACCATTAAGCTGATGAAAATTATAAGAAGGCAATCATTTAAAGTCTCTGTGAACTGTCCTAAAAAAGATTCAGCAAATAAAGAAATATTCTACTATGCAGTAAATAAAGACATATTTTATTAAATGTTCCACTAAATCTTGATAGAAACAGCAAGAATTTGTGGCCTTTGTCATATAACCTGTTCCATCCATCACCTTCACTACCACTCAGTTCTGTGTTACAGAATCTCTACCATAAACACATTATTCTAAGCCGGTGTAGCCAAGAAGACCTGGGCTAATTCTCTTCCCAATTTCCAGGGGAAGAGGTATAGTTTCACCTCTGGAGAGGCAGGCTGTCCTTGTTTCTCATCATACTATCTAGCCCCATGTTTCCAAAGCTCTATTCCAGGCAGGTGTAGCAGAAAAGAACAGGTCTCCCATCCTCTACACAGACCCCCAAGAAGGAAGTGTGCCTTAGGATAGTAGGGCTCTGACAGCTGACAGAAATCTGAGACCTTGATTGCCTAGGACCCATCTCAGTGGTGGAGTAGAGGTTCCATTCTGGAAGTGGCAAGCGACCACCTCATTTCCCTTAACTGGTACCCAGTCTTAGAGCAGGAGTACAACTCTGAGAAAGGTGGGCTTCTCCGCCAGCTCTGGTGCATTGGCAAGGGGTTCTGCCTATGGGAAAGGGGGGATGTAGCACAAACAGTTCTGCAGTTTTGCCAGAAGGTACTGACTTTAGTTGGGACAGAGAATGGAGGATTCCGTGCCTAAGAGTAATGTCAAAAATAATGGAGATCTTGGTGGGGTGCAATTAAGAAAAGGCTAGGAGGTCCATAGCACAAGCAAAACAAAAAAGCCAGAGGTTTAACAGAATCAGGGAGAAAGACTGCCCAAAAGAGCCCTGCTGAAATCAGGATCCATGTGCATGTGCAGGGTTGCACCCACTCCCAGCAATCAGGGCCGGATGTGGGGTGGAATTAAATATGTTCCCCAACCCACAGGCGCATCTGTCAACACAGGGCAGAAAGCTCACTGCCACAGGGGCTTAAATACAACCGCTAAGGAAGCACTGACTGAACAACTAGCTACTCTATCCTAG
Organism: Micronycteris hirsuta; assembly: GCA_004026765.1. NCBI lineage: Eukaryota > Metazoa > Chordata > Mammalia > Chiroptera > Phyllostomidae > Micronycteris > Micronycteris hirsuta. Next base: position 27,509 of record PVJI01017742.1, on the reverse strand, counting down.
GGGTTACTCTTAAAAGAGCCCAGATTAAAAATAAAGTAATATTTATCCCCCTCCAATGTGGAAGATTGTACGCATGCCCAAGTTGCACCCTCTAAGGAGCAATCAGAGAGGGAACATTTGAGCTAATAGTCTCTGATTAAACATGAAGCAGAAGTACATAAATTCCTTGAAGGATGTGTATAGCCTCCAAGCTACAAACATATCCAACAGTAAAAAAGGAAAAGTCTAACTGGCTAAGAGGACTTAAGCAGAACCTTTTACCACTAAATGACTAACACATATATCTTACCCCCACAACTCCAGGAGCAATCCCTGAGTAGCTTGGGCTAAAGATAAAAACAGAAAATCAGTAATAGGAGCAGGGACATCATAGCAGGGAGAATACACTTTGTAGAGTTAATTTATACATGTCCCTAAACAAATATATCACCAAGCAAACAGCAATAATAACCACCACTAGATGGGGGGTGGGATCTGTGTTCAGGTGCTATATCATATTATCAAAAATGTCCACTTTGCAACAACAACAAAAATGAAATATACAAATAAATAGGAAAATGTGACCCATACATAGAAAAAAGCAAAAAATAAAAATTGCCTTTGAAGGGCTTCAGGTGGACTATTATAAATATGTTCCAAGAACCGAAGAGAACTAAGATTAATTAAAGAAAATCATAATGACAATTTCTTATCAAATATAGAATATCAAGAGATAGATATAAAAAGACACAATGGGAAATCTGTAGATGCAAATTTTAATAATAGAAATGAGAAATTCACTGGAGGGGCTCAACAGTACTGACACAGCTACAATGTGAGTGGGTCTTGACAACATTCTAAGTGACAGAAAAGTTGCAAACATCATTACATATATAGTATTATGTATATATTATTACATATGTAGATACATATATATCTTCATTTATATGAAATGTCCAGAATAGTCAGATGTGTAGATTAGTGGTTGCTTTGGGGAGTATTATCAGGTTTATGTGTCCCTCCCAATTTATATGCTGAAATCGTAACCTGTAGTACCACAGAATGTGATGTATTTAGACATAGGGTAATGTTGTATCTTAGATGGGATATTAGAATAAAAAAGGACATTAGGTAGGAAAAAAAACTACATAAAACTGAATTTGGTGTGAACTTGTTAACTCAAAATTATGAGGAGGCAACAAGAATCACATAAAAGCTTGTATTTGGGATCAAAATGTGCATGTCAGCTTGTATAGTTTTGGGCAACAATCCAAATATTGTCCAATCAGGGAGCAGAAGCCATGGGCCTTTAAAAGAAAGAACAAAGAATGTATAAATTGTTTACAAAGAGTTTTGATTGGTGGTGACTTAAGGCTATCACTGAGCAAAGTGTTTTTTGCTGAGACCTTGGAATATCTGTGCCTTGGCCCAGTCTACCTGGTGAGGATGTGCATACAGTCCACCTCCTTAATTGACTCCCAGCTTCATTTAAAAACCCGTGACATAAGTTCTTACATTTTACTTCACTTTTTTCAAACCTTAATTCATAATAATGTATCAATGCTATTTTGTTAGATGTGACAAATGCAGCATTCCGATGTTAAGTATTAACAAGAAGGGAAACTAGGAGTGGCCTACATGGGAAGACATGACTAATTGCATTAGTACATTTATTTTATTATATGGTTGCTAAATCTATGTAGGTGACTCAGTGCTCTGTTACTCACCAATTATGTGTACGTTGTTCTATTTTGGATTTAAAATTTGTCCATCCCGTTATGGAACAAAATACAGGAACCCAATGTAATAAAGCTAGGAGAAAATTATATGAGAGTAAAGCAAGAACTCTGACTCATTCTGTTAAGGATTTGATCACTTGATTCATCTTTAGAGTGTTTCTCTTGTGTTATGACAACAGATGTTTAAAACACAAGTAGCCTGTGATGCATTCTACTCTTTATTAGTCAAGTGGCTATTGTACAATTATTATCTTTTCATACTTCATGGGCCCTTATACTTCTTCCAATTCATCAGCCTTTCCTTTATTCTCATTTCTGGTTATGACATGGTTGATCATTTTAAGAGCACCCCTCTATGACCTCTTCACAATTTATACATGCATCATAGATCTTTGCCAAATGTCTACTGTTCACTTTTTCCTGTGCATTTACTTGGGCAGCTATATAAAACTGTATACTTTTAGAATAAAATAGAATTATTTTATAATAAATACATAATCCCCAATCTAAAATAGACCCCAAATTGCCCAGATATCACACTAGGTTTCTAAGTTCCACTGATTGTCATTTTCTGCTACTTGCCACCCAGCCCCAATCTTAGAAGGAAAAGGAAACAATGCCTACATCTATACCCACCCACCGCACTCTGTCCTTTTGTTAAAATTAGAGGACCGTCTTACCTTATCATCAGCTTCAATCGGGATATATTTAAGAGATGCATTAAACACAGTGTGCCATAAATAAAACACCTGATGCTCCACCATTATCCCTCATACTTTCTCATGCTCATATTTCTTCTCTTAAAAAGCCACCCTAGGAAAAAATAAAGGGGTTTCCATGATGCCTTCTCTCATTCAGTTTTCATAAACATTCCCCATCAAGCCCAGTTTATTCTATTTTAAAATATGGACTTATTCAGTATTCTCAAATTCAGCCATCACTTCCCCTTTCAAGGTTATCAACACTTCTCAACCGAGGCAAAGAAAAATATCACACAGTTGAGATTGCAGGAGTTGCTTTTATCTTTTCCCTATTATTCATTTTCCACATAGCAGTCAGAGTATTTTCAGTGTTAATTTAGATCATAATGTTACTAACCTAGTGGCACCTTGCAGTCCTTATCATGGCGTCTAGACTTCTTACCACAGCCCAGGAAATTCTCTGTGTTCTGTCCTTGGTTTACCTTTCCAACTTCAGGTTTATTTCTCTACCTGCCCTTTCCTGCCTTGGTCATACAGATTGTTTCATTCCTTCTTATTCTGGGGTAGAAAGTTTCCCACATAACTCATTTCATGGCTTTTCTGGCTTGCCAGTCATGTGTAAACTGAATTATCACTTCCTCAGAAATGTCTTCTCTGGCTACTCTAACTAAAGGAGCTGTTTTCCTTTCCTGCTGTCCATTATATCAGCTAGTTTCGGGTCTGGTTTGATCACTAAAAAGGAGCATTTTAAGAATAATTATCTTAATAATTTATAATGTTTAGTATATGAAAGAAAAAATATGTATATTCATATAAATTCTAAAATACTGGGAATTGTATTATTGCTTTTAGTAATGTATTAAATATTTAAACATAAAATTAACTGTAAAAATAGCCTAGTATAATATGAGAGTATATATAATTTCCAGAATTTTAGAACTCACCCCTTTTCTTTGAAAGCGGCATTTCTATCCATGAGACCTTATCTTCATGGAATAAAATGACCATGTGTATCAGATCTGGATAATCATTTCAAATTAATACTATCTGAAATTTATACACCTAAAAATCATTAAAAACTTAAGTGATCTTCTCAAATGATACACATATAATTTGGATTTTAACTGATGATCCTGTAATGTGCATTTACTTCACAAGAGCTCAATATATTGCAGAAGATGGATCCCAGATTATTTAGTATTCTTCTATTTCTCCTAAGCAGGTGCAATATTCTGCCTTGCTCACCTGGTCCGTTGGTCATGCCTAGCGGATCTTAAGTACTAGCAGCATTACTAAGTGCCATTTGCTCAATAAATTTTGGATTGATTGGTATGATTAAACAACTCTCATTAAAATGTAGGTTTAATTTAAATAAAGATTGCACTAATTTTGAGATATATATGTTTCAGATTAGATGAATGAGAAAATGACTTTAATCTTTATTTGCTATGCATAATATGTAAGCTATATAAATGTCACTGAGAGTAAATTCAAAAATTAATTTTTATATTTGTAATTACACATGTGTTAGGATTATAGAATATTTATAGCCAAATAAAGCATTATCTTTTAAGAAAATGTTTATGTATTATTTATAGACCAGGTACTATTTACTATTGATCATGTAATTATTTCAAAGTTGGTTAAATTGTTTTATATTGAGGTTTTTTTTTAAGATTTTATTTATTTATTTTTAGAGAGAGGAGAAGGGAGGGAGAAAGAGAGGGAGAAACTAATGTATGATTGCCTCTCACATGGCCCCCACTGGGGACCTGGCCCGTAACCCAGGCATGTGCCCCAACTGGGAATTGAACCGAGACCCTTCAGTTCCCAGCCTGCGCTCAATCCACTGAGCTACACCAGCCGGGCTCATATTGAGTTTTAAAAAGCTTCTTCATACATGTTAGACATTCTGTATTATTTTTTACTCAGTATGTTCTAATTCAGTGCTTTGGACATTACAACAAAAAATACTAATACTACAATGTTTGAAATCATCAAACAAATGCTACTTATTTTTTATCTTTTTAATATATTTGTCTATATTAATTTTATATAGTGGTACTACAATTTGTATCATTATTTTTCCTGCATTATATACACTTATGCAAACTTATATTTTATGAAACAAAGTTTATATTGAAGTTAATATTTATACATATATGAATAGCTACTTACATATTGTGAACTTTTGGCATATAGTCATATCTGTAGACATACATATATAGACACATACACACTCCATTTATAGAAACACTTTTTTACTCATTTAATACAAACTTTACAAAAAGGTTACTATACAACCTAGTTTATAAATATGTAAACATAAATTAATGGATGAGTTTAATATTATCTTGCTTTTTATCCCTAATATAAGGACTATAAACCTTTTACAGCATATTTTTCAAACATATTAAAAACTACAGTCTTTTACATATAATTCTATTTTGGATTACCACATGGAAAAAGGACTACTTGTTGTAGAGACTTGAATTCAAATCACGGTAAAAGAAAGGGAATCTTTTTCTTAAAATCCTAATGCCAATACTTAGGAAAGAACCCTCAAGGCCACAGCAAGGCCGTGAGCCGGAAGCGCCCCGCAGGCCTGCAGCACGTGTGCAGGCGGGGAGGAGTCCAGAGCCTCTGTCAGCCCCATCGCTCCACAGACAGCGCGGTCTCCCTTCCAAAATATTTAAAGATTTTCACAAGTTCTGTTCACTTCACTTACATTATATACATACGTTCATCTTGTTTTACAGTGGTATATATCTAACTCTAGAAATAGCATATCTGACTATAAATAATATTTGTACATTAGAACAAATAAGAACGTGTTTTAAAGAAGAGAAATACTGGATAATCTACCATGCATAAATAACTAGCATTGGTATTATACATTGAAACTACTTCAAAGATGCATAAAAATCACTTACTTTCCAAAATTGGGAATATCCCAAATTTTAAAATAAATATATACATTTTTTTCACATATTATTTTGGAATGTTCTCAAATATAATGAAATTTTCTTCAAAGTCATAATTTTAAATGGTTCAAAAATGTTATGGGTGTAATATAATTGTTAAGTTGTATAATATGATTCACAGTTTTTTCAGTTTCCTCTTTATAGTTTATTACTAAAACAATACCCCTTTTACATAAATCTTCAAGACCACCTCTTCTTGTTTTGTTAGAGTGATTTTCTAGAAAAACACTGTCCAATAGAACTTTGTACAGTGATCAAAGTGCTGTAGGTCTGCATTATGTAATCCATTATCCGTGAGCCTCGTGTGGTCATTGAGCACTTAAATGTGGTTACTAAGATTTGAAAAGTGAATATTTAACCTTATTTAATTGTAATTAATTAAAATATAAATGCAAATAGCAACATGTGACTAGGAGCTGCCACATGAGAATATAAAACAGTACACCAAGAGGATTTTAAGCTTTTTCTAACTCTAATCAAAATTTGGATTGAGGTATATAAAACCAAAATACCTTCGATTTTCTTGTTAAAGTACCGGCAGCAGCTATACAAACCTTTCCTAGGAGATCTGACTGTTGGCTCAGTGGGACCCTTCTCTGCGCTGTAAGGCTTGATAACCCCACCTTTTCCTTGTCCCCTTGACCTTAGAAGCAGTGGCTACTCTCAAAATTATCTTTAGTTATCTTTAGATTTGCCATTTTCCAACTGTCAGTTACATTTAAATTTTATCCATGTTTATCTTTTTATCCATGCTTTCTTTTTTGTAGTTTTCTTTTATTACAAACTATCATTTATTTTCTTTGCCATACACTTATCAAGCTGCCCTCTCCTTCCAGTGATGGCAGATTGGAGATTATGCCAATTCATTTCATAATGTGAGACTATTCTCCAGTGTGCTTAGTAACTGCAGCCTCTCTTTATTATATATTATTTGAAAATTATCCTCTAGATTTTAAGAAAAAATATTAAATGGAATCATTAAGCAGAATTAGTTATACCAGTTACTATGCATACATACATAAATGGGGAGATAAATTATCTACTGCGCAACCTTTCTTTATTCTCTCATTATTTAATATCCCCAATGGAGAAGAGACAAATAGAATTCCAAGAGGAAAGTTCATATGTAATCACTCCAAACAAACATTCTGTCCAACAAGGACCCAAACTGTAACATTCAGCCTCTGAAAATATCATGAGCTGTAACACAAGATTATACAAGCAGATATGATATGTCAATTCTAAAGCAATTAAAAATTTTAAGAATTCAATTCTATGCCTGTGTTTATCCTCTTGTATTTTGATCACTTATTGTTTGATAAGATATCTCACTGTGTTTGTCTTTTCTCCTCATCTGTTATTTAGAATTTCTCCATCTATTCATTTAGAATTTGGCCCCCTTTCAAACCCCAGTTCCAGTCAGAACTAAGACCTACAACGGTCCACATGCTAAGAGCACTTCCCACTGCTCTTACCCCTTCTCTCTTTGTATCTCTTTGGTCTTTGTGCTCTAAAAATAGACCTTCTTCTTTTTCCTTATATTAAGCGATCTGTTTCCGGCCTGAGGGAGTATGTGTATGCTGTCCCCTCTGTCTAGCATGTACCAGTATTTTCCCCACATCTTCTTATGGCTACTTTCATCAGCATTGCTCAGGTCTCTGCTCAATTTCTACCTCCCCAGAAACTACATCATTGCCCACAGTGCATATGGTACTCCTTCCAGTCACCCTCCAACACCATAGTTGGTTTTCTCTTACTTTCTTGCACTTATTTCCACCTAAATGTATATGAGGTCTGTCCAGGAAAAGCCCAGCCATTGTTAATATAATGAGAACAGTTTGTGCAACATAAATGTAACCCGGCAGCCAAGGAGAGTGAACTGAAATGCATATGTGTGAACAATGACAACTTCACTGTACTAGTCGGTGGGGGCAGGAGTGCCATTGAGTGAGCATGTGTACTGTGTGCCCATCGCATTCAAAATGACTGAGTGAGTAGAGCAATGAAACTGCATCAAATTTTGTGTTAAGCTTGGACATTCCTCCCAGGAAACTATTCACATGGTTCAGAAAGCCATGGCTATGGGCAACTAGTGATTGGCAGCTTCATCATGACCAGGTGACCACTCATGCATCACGTCACATGCAGAGTTTTTTTTGGCAAAACATCAAATCACCCAGGTGACTCAGCCCCCCAACAGCCCAGCTGTGGCACCCTATGACTCCTAACTTTTCCCAGCACTAAAATCACTTTTGAAAGGGAAGAGATTTCAGACTGGCAATGAGATTCAGGAAAATACAATGGGGCAGCTGATGGTGCTTGGGAGAACTGTGTGAGGCCCTAAGGTGCCTACTTTGAAGAGGACTAAGGCATCATTGTCCCGTGTACAATGTTTCTTGTATCTTCAATAAATGTCTCTTTTTCAGAATTCATGGCTGGATACCATCTGGACAGTCCTCATACATTATTCTTGAATTCTATGTCATATCCTCACAAGCATGTACACTCCATCAGGCAGGGTAGGAAGTTTTTCTGTCGAATCCCCACTGTCTCACCAGTGCCAATAACAGTGCCTGACATGTAATGGAAATTAAGTAAATAAATATTTTTGATAAGTGAATATATCATTTAATTGGACCTGAGAATCAAGTTGAGGTCAGGGATATAAAAATAAATGAGACTTCTTCTGTCTTCTCTCTTATGTGTTGGTAAAGCAGTAATTATTAGTGGGGGTGGATGTGGGAGTATGAAGAAGGGAAGAAACAGTATTCACCAAACTAAATGATGAAACATTTATTGCCATGTCTTTTATTTCACATTCTGTCTTTTAAAATATTGTGAAAGGTGTAGGATGTTTTTGAATATTATGATTAGTTCAGTTTACTGAGTCAAGTAATATATGGAACCATGAAAGTGCAAATAAAATAATAACTTCCCTACATATCAGGCTTTTCCGTTTATGGCACCCTTCATACTACTATCTGATTTACTTCTCACAAGCATTTTGTGATAAATATCAAAATTATTATTCCTATTTTATAGGTTAGAAAGCCATTCTACTTAAGAATGTGCCCAAGGAAACAGAAGCAAGGCTCTATTTCAGAAGCCCTTGATGCCCTTGTAGTAAGACACTGACATATCACCAACTTAATTGTTAATCATAATCTTATTTGGAAATATGTCCTACCTGTTGGGGCTCATGTTTTATTCCTAGTCCTACTTTTCTGGTGCATTATGAATAATTTATCTGACATCATGTGTAAATACAAAAATTCATGATTATGGAATCAGTTTTATGTTTTTTCTCACTGTTGAATAATTGCTAATTACTCATTCATTGGCCCTTAGATCAGCATGAATCAATTATCATAAAAGTTATGAATCTAGCCAACAAACAAACAAGATGTTCTTGAAGCACTATATATTTTATTTGTATGTGTGTGTGTATATATATATACGTGTACATACATATATACATATATATATACACAAAGATATTCAGAATTCCTGTGATTTTGTAACAGCTTTTATGATAACAATAGCTAACAGAATAAATATCAAAATATTGTATATCAACCTATATTGTACCTAATCTGCTTTGAAATATCTTTTGTTTGAACTTTTAAATTTTTAAATTGAATTAGCATGCCACATGATTTTTTTAATATTAAGTATGTCACAGAATGTAAACCAAGCCTGAAAGTCTTTACAATGTAATGTTCCTGCCATGAGGAGCATGAAGAACGACTTCATCACCTTTCTGGGCCACGTTATCACTTTGAGCTAGTTATGGAAGGAAAGCAAACCAAATAAAAGAACACATGCTTTTTCCATTGCATAAAATTAACATTAAAATTTACATAAATTTATTGGTAGTTTGCACTGAGTAGAGATGATTTTAACATGAGTATTAAAAATAAAAGCATTATATCAATTAAAAAGTTTTATCAGCTTTTTAAGTGAAAGATAGTGTTAGTCATTTGCAGTGTTAGCCTCTAATGATTAACCTGGCCACGAAATATCCACTCATAGTACATTAAGAGGGCTATTAAGAACTATCATGAAATTAATGTATTAAAAGAAGTTAGAGACATTGTTAAAATATATCATACATATTTACTGTATGCTGTGTATGTTTCCTCATATAATGAAACCCTCTGGAACAAAGTATAAAGTGATTAAAAGATTTTCATTCACTTACAGTCATTTGCCACATAACAATGTTTTACTCAACAGCAGACTGCTTGTATGATGGTGGCCCTATATTATAATGGAGCCAAAACATTCCTATTGTCTAGTGACATCACAGTAGTTTGAACATTATAACACAATGCATTTGCTCATGTTTGTGATGATTCTAATCTAAACAAACCTACTGTGCTTCCAATTGTCTAAAAGTATAGCATAGTAATTTTCAATCCATGTGCCACATAAGACAGAGTGGTGTGCCATGAATTTTTAAAACATGCAATACCTGACTTCTGGGTAACTGACCTCTTTTCCTTTAGATTATCAAATAAAAAAAATGACAACAGCCAACACAGCAATAGCCATCTGCTGTGAATGGATCAAAATTATTATAGGATTTTTTAGTATAAAAAAGATTTTTGGTGTGCTACAGAATTTTAGTAATTAGTTTATGTGTACTATGAAAATCACTGTACACAGAATTATGTACATCAGTTAATATTTCATATATTTAAATTTAACATTTACTTTTAACTTAATTTTAATGTTACATAAAATGTTTTTTCCTATAGCTCAGAGTACTTTTTTCCAGAAAACTCTAGATCTTTATCTGTACTTCTTAGAGCAGTAGACCACCTCTGTCATATATTATAGTGAGCTGATTCCCACCACATTGGAATACCCTCTGGCCCATGCCCAGTTTTACTCAATGTTACAGTAAATAATTAATGATCAATATAATACCTGAAATGAATGATTTACCCAACATAGAATGCTTCTTCCCAAAAATAAATCGCCACTATATTCTAGTGTCTAGCTTATATGTAGAGCCTCTAGAGAGGATTTTAAAAGTGTCATTTGGACATAAAAATGGTGGAAAACAACATTTGGGATATATATTTATTTTCAGTTTCAAAAAATGAATTATCAGAAATTTTATTTCTTTCGAGTCTTATTTTATTCTTTCTTTATGCAGTTTTGTTGATTTTCTAAGTATTTGAGTTTTCTCTTAAATACAAATAATAGGAAATAAAGAGGTAGATTTTTTTCAAAATTTGAGAAATGCACATGGAGTTTTAGAGATGTAAATAACAGAGGGATAGATAGAATTCTCAAATACCAATGTTGAAAAATGAGAAAGAAAAATAATCTACAAACTACACATTCAGACATGATAACTGTATTTTGTGGTCAGTTCTTACCTTTCTTTTCTTTACCTTCCTCTTTTCTTGGTTTGTCTCTCTTCTTGCCTCTGTTTTGTGTATGACAGGTCCTCTCTAATTGACTTGGGCTTCCTCTGCCTATTTTTTGAAAGTCCGGGTTCACTATAGTTTTATGCTTCATTTCCCTCTCAAATTAATAGATCCTACTGAATTCATAGAGTCCAGAAATTTCTAGTTTTTTGAATTTAATAATTATTCTCAGTTCTTTGGATGTAAGCTTTGTTTCTGTCTTGAATAACTCATTTTATTCCCATCTGCTTACTGATAATCTTTACCAGATTTCCAAATACTGAACTCTTTCTGTGAAAACACTACTTCCACATCAAATTGACTTTCTTTTTCAGTTAGGAAACACTACCATCCCATCCGTCACAGCTGAGGAGAATCTCAGATTTGTCTTTGACACTTAACTCTCCTTCACCTAAGAACACATCAACTTAGCGGCTAGGTTGTGAGAATTGTCGCTTTGCGGACTTTATAACAATTCTATCCTGTTCTCTTTTATCTTACTGTCTTATTCCATTCAGGATGCTATAAAAAAATACTATAGACTGAATAGCTTATAAACAACATAAATTTATTTTCCACAATTCTGGAGACTGGGAAGTTCAAGATCAATGAACCAACAGTTTGGGCGTCTGATTTCAAGTTCATTCATAGTGCCTTCTGGCTGTGTTCTCACATGATAAATGGGATTTGGATCTTTCTTTTGAGGCCTCTTTTATAGGCACAAATCTCCTTCATGAGGGTTTCATACTCATGACTTAAATCGCCTCTTAAAGACCCTAATCACCTTGGGTGTTAGGATTTCAACATATGAATTCGGAGGGACACAAACATTCAATCCACAGCATGCATTATTTATTACTGTCTCAGGAATTTCATTCACCTATTCTTTAAATTTTCTGTTTTTCTCTATTGCATTATAAATGAAGTAACAAAAGTTTTTTTTCTAAAATGCAAATGTGCGTGATGCATGTGCAGATGATGGCTTATTGAGTTATACCCTTGAAACCTGTATGATGTTGCAAACCAATGTCACCCCAATAAATTTAATTTAAAAATATCAATTACTAAGACAAAGAATATAATACATCATTTATTCGCAATTCTAAAATAAATTTGGTCAAGTAAATCAGAGATTATGTAAAAATAAATAAACAGTGAAACCCAAATGTGATCATGTTACTTTCATTTTATTTTTATTATCCACAGCCCAACTTCTTTCTCCAAGACTCCATCTTTCACAGTCTAGCCTACTTCATCTTTCAACCTTACCTTTCATAACTACCTCTCATGCATCCTATGTACCTTTCAAATAATGACTAGCTGTAATGCAAATGCCTATTTAATTTTATTTTTTCTCTTTCTTTCTCATAACTTTTTCCTATTATTCAACTTACCACTTCTCTTTTTTCTTCTTAGGAATTACTACTTTTGCTTCAAGATATAACTCATGCCCCATCCCTTATTATCTGTTTAACTCTTTTCTGCAGAATGAAAATTCCCCATATTTGTGCTCCCATTTATATGTCACATAGATATGCCATCACATGGCTTGCCTTCCAAATAAATTCTAGGCTCCTTAAAGGCTTTGACCTTGTTGAGTTTTTAATACAGTGCTTCACTGCTCTGGAAAGAATATAAAATAAATATCAGAAGCTTCAAAAAATATGTCCTGTGCAACTGAGGGAAAACTTTACTTTCTTCTTACAGAAGAAGTACTTGAACTTCTGGCAGAGAAGGGTCATTTCAGAGTAGCAACTTTGGGTCAGGCCAGAGTCTTGAAGTTTTGGCCTAGGTTTGGGTATTAGAGTAAGACCCAGTCTAGTCAAACAAGTCACAATGGAACCTGAAATGCCAAATCCACATTGGACCCCTTAAATTTTGATGTTGGTCTCAAATTTGAAATACTGCCACAGAAATATTTTAGATCACATGCTAAATGCAGGAAAATCGATAGGAACCGGGGATTGATATAAAATCAACATAGAATTTTTAACACAATAAAATGAAAGTATTTCACTCAAGCAGGCTGTAAATGTTCCTTCAGACTAAATCGGATTAGGAGAGTTGCCTGCTTGACTATTTGATAAAACTATTTGTGTGTCTAATTTGTTTTTCTAATTTGCTATGCCCAAAAGAGAAATAATGCCATCCCCACACAATTACTAAAATCTATGTCTTCCACATCTCAATTAATGGGTTTTCTGTTCACACATTTACTCAAACCAAATACATAGGAGGCATCTTCAATGTCTCTAACCTCATCCCCTTCTGCAAATTGTATCTATGAGGCAGTCAGTCCTATAATCTTTATTGCCAAAATGCATCTCAAATTCATTTACTTTTCATCTTTATAGATATCATCTAATCTAAATCACCAAATGCCTCTCTTGGATTAATGAAACAGCTTTTCCAAATGGCATTGCTGCTTCCATTCTTGCTACTCCTTTCACCAGTTTTCCAAAAAACAGTCAATCTTCCAAATATAAAAATCAGCTGATGTTACTTTCTTTGTATAAAAGTATCCAGTGGTTTTCTCAGTTTCCCTTGAGTTAAAGCTAAACTCTTCACTGAGGCATAAAATGCGCAACACCATCTTGCCCCTGCTACTCTTGTTCACGTAACACCAACTTCTCTCTGCTTCCCTTTAATCACAAAACCCTGACCTTCATTTGTTCTTGCGTAAGTTTGAGGTCGCATGCTGTTCCTCTTTCCAAAACTCGCTGTGAGCTGTCTCCATGGTTATCTCCTTTGGGACATTTTGGTCTCAGACTAAATATAATTCTACTTTAGATCCTGGATTTTCCATAGAGGAGTAGTACCCTCTGTCTTCACTCTCATCACACCATTCCTTTTAATTATCATTCTGTTATGTATCACTCCCTTGTATATCATTTATATGTATTTATTTTAACTTTCTCATGTTTTCCACACTAGATTGTAAAATCTATGAGCGGGGGAGAGTCTTTATCTACCTTGTTCAATACTGTACTGTACTGAGCTTCTCATGGCCTTAACTGCATTTAGTCTCCATAAAACTATCAGTGATGTCTTTAAACATCTATGTTTCAAATGCAATTTATATGGAGTTAAATCCAAAGTCCTACCAAAGCAAGTTCTGTGGAGCATGATATCATCCTTAGTTGACACATTTACTGCCCTAACCCCGTTACAAACACCATTGTTGACTCCAGTTTGGTAAATCTACAGGGCTCTGTTATTCCTCCAGCATACTAAGCATACTCTGTTATTTGCTTTCTAAATATAAAACTGTTACATTGAGCGCTCTCTTGTTTTAATGTAACCTTAACAGGTAGATGGTTTGTGGTGAATCTGTTTGAAAAATACTACTACTACTACTAATGGTGATATTAATAATAATACCATGATCACTAAAAATTCCTTTACTCATTATTCTCTTGCTGCTTCAGTTTTCTTTATAGTAGTTCTAAACACATGAAATAAATGTGTTTGCTTTCTCTCCCTTTACACTAAAATTTAAATGCCAAAAGGGTGGGGAATTTTTTTTTGTTCACCATTGTATTCCTAGAACCTAGAATAGTGTTTGGCACAAGGTAGTTTCTCAAAAATGTGGATTGAATGAATAAAGATTAGGAGTTTAATGAATGTTTGTAGAATAAACTATTAAACAATCATATATATACATACACATATAATTTTCATTTTATTCATTTGACACTGTAAATAATAAGTGGGGATTGTGAGAATAAATGTGAGACAATGGGATTAGTAAATCTTATTTGTGCTTGAGAATATGAAATGTATATATTTCTTAAGTATAGTGCATCTCCTTTATAAGTGAAGGTTAGTGAGTCATAATTCAGATAATCTGCCTTTTTTAGAACTTATCTTTAAGTCCAAGGGCACTTTTCTGGGAAATAGTACCATTGGGAGTGAACAAAATTCTAGCAAACTGACAAAAATTAAAAAGGAAAAATATGTTAGTGGAATAACATGATTCATTTTATTGACCTGCCTATAGTAGGTCTGTTTAGTAAATTGTGTATCCAATTATCTTTCAAAATAGATTATAATAAAGCATTTGGTATCCACTGTAGGTTCAAATGATGTCCTTTATACTGCATGCTAGATGGATTATTGGCTAGTAGATGTTCCTTGGAGCTAGTCTGTGACATCGGTCATTTTTATTCTAGAAGTCTGTTTTGGAAATATTCACATTGTGTGATTTATTATTTCATAGTTGTTTTACACACAGAGACAGAATTTTGTTCTGTATGAAATATATTTCCATGAATGTTAAAAAAGTAGATCTCTATACCTGTGTGGGTGTTAATAATAGAGGGTTTTGCACAGTTCTTTTGTGACACGTGGATATGATGTGCACACACGATACTCACCAGTATGAAAAACTGCTTGGCTGCTCACAGACAAGTGCTAGGAAAGATGGTAAAATATTCACTTGACTTACTTCAATATTCCTAGTAAAATAGCATTCTAATATTTGACTATCCCAGAATTTCTTAATCTAATTTCAGTTTACCGCTTTCTGCAGATACAGCTACAGCATCGTGAACGAGTCTTCTCTAAGGGGAAAAAAAAGCATGAAATATGCTGATCGAATAGTACGATTGCTACTTTTTATCTTAAAATAATATCCAAATTATCAAGAAATATTCATATGTAACTATACAAATAAATCATATTAGTATATGGGAAAATATAGTTTAATGAGTTTTATGAAAATATTATTTTATATTAAATATTTTAACAAGTAATATCCAGCAAAATAACTTACAAGTTTATGATGGAATTGTCAAGTAATTTTATTAATTAATGCATCATTGCAATAGGTCAAATGGAGAAAAAATACTGATGGTGATTTCAAAAGATATATAAAAGTTAGTTAATAATATTCAAAATTCATTGCAAATTTTTTTAAAGATTTTATTTTTATTTATTTTTAGAGAGAGGGGAAGGGAGGGAGAAAGAAAGGGAGAGAAATAGCAATGTATGGTTGCCTCTCACATGGCCCTCACTGGGGACCTGGCCCACAACCCAGGCATGTGCCCTGACCGGGAATCGAACCAGTACTGTCTGGTTCCCAGCTCGCGCTCAAGCCACTGAGCTACACCAGCCAGGGCTAATTGCAAATTTTTAAAGAGCAAGAAGTAGAAGGACACATCCTTAATATAGTAAAATACAGAATGGGCTAAAAGTAGGTTTACAGTTGTAAGTACATGATACACAGTTTATTCTTGTATTCCTATTTATTATTGTATTATTTTTCATAGGAATAACTATAAAGTTACTTTTGACCCATCATGTATGGGGGACCCACCAAAAAACAGAATTATCTTTTGGAGGACTGGCCGCTCTAGTACAGGCCTCCCCGACTCCGTGAATGTTCTGGGAACCATTGTATCAGTGTGCAAAGTGCCATTGTTGTGAGAGGCTGTGTTCAGCTTCCGTGATTTTGTTTTTGAAGCCTCTTTCAATGCGTTTCCCATTTCATGACAGGTGATTTACAAGCGGACCTGCCGCAATGCTCCGAGTGTTCAGCAGTTTTTAAAAGAAAATGGCATGATCCCCACTCCCCACCCTTCCTATTCACTGGATCTCACCCCAAGCAATGTTTTGGGGAATTTTTTTGTGTTTACCTGGATGAAAAAAGTCCTCAAAAGGAAATATTTTGCTGATGTGGAAGAGGTGAAACAAAAAATGGCAGAAACACTAAAAGGGAAATCGATGAAGTTGAAAGCCAAGCAGTGGAAATGCCATCTCAATAGGTGTATTGCATCAAATGGAGAGTATTTTGAAGGTGCCTGAACTTTAAACATGTAAGAACAAATACACAAATTTTTATAAATAAATTCCATTTTGGGGGAGGTTCCCCTTTCATATGCTCAAATCAAATTCATATCAAAGAAAAAAATAAAACTTGCAGCTAATATCATTGAAATATGAGTAATTGAAACAATTTCTACATAAATAGCATTATGACAAATTTTTATAATCACTAGTATTAATTAATGTGGTCATTTTAATCAAATGAAATAGGAGAAAATGCTGTAAACTTAGACCACCTAAGAGAACACGACCTAAACTAGGTTTAAAATTGTGCAGAGTTCCATCAGCAACCCAAGTCTAAAAGGAACACTGGAGAAGCTTTAGATACTCATTAGTTTTGTAAGTTGTACCAACACCCTAGAGAATTTTAAAGAGGTTGGGCATGGGTTACTCCTCTTCAATTCCACTGGACCTGATCTTCTCTCAAGTGTTAAGAAAATCGTCCCTGCTTATCTCACTGTTCTCAGAGGAACTCTCCCTCCTCACCCTTTCAGATAGAGTACTAGTGGAAAAAGGCTTTATCAGAAGGTGAGAAACTTGTTTAAATGATGATGATTTCTTCTTGAAGCTCTGACACAACTTCCCAGTTCTGCAAAGGAGCACAGAGCCTGCTTCGAGCATAAATGGAGGGAAGGAGCGGGTGGAGAAGAGGAAACAAAGCCCATAAATTAGTATCAGATTTTATCAATGTAAATAAAGTATCTATATATGATTGCAAGCATTAATAATTTGAATCTTAACACTTAAAATTAACGTGAAATAAATGTGACTATAAATATTCTGTTATTACTTTTAGCTATATGATTAGAAGTTGCTTTCACACATTGTTTTTATAACCCTTAGACAACTGGAAATATAAAAATTTTTCAACAGAATAAAATAAAAAGAGAAAATATTTGTTTATTGTTGTGTTTGTTGAGTTTTGTTTTAAAGGCTTCTTAAATGGACAAATTGTGTTCCAGAGATTGTCAATTTAAAGAATGCATTTCAACATGTTCTCAACTTGCCTGTTCTCAGGAATTTGGTTTGATTTAGGCACTAGCCTAACCAATATTTAGTGCAAAATTTGGGGGAAAATCCTATTTGTAAGGCTAAAATTTTCAATGAATTCAAAGTAATGAATTTTAATTATTCATAAAGAACAAGCAAAATTTCTTCTAAAACAACCTTTAATTGAAATATTTGTGTTCCCAAGTAGTTTAAAATGCAGTATTATTGCATGCCTCTTAATCCAGTCTGCCCACAGGTGTTCTGAGACATTGATCTCACTGGCCCTCGGGTGCTTATATTGCGTACACCTGTGGACCTGTGTTATGCGCAGCCTCAACGTCTTTCCTTATGGTATTCACTATTACTAGATTCTGCACTATCATGTAAGCCTTTTATATACTATGCTATTTACTCTCTACTCTGCAAGTATATAAACTAGATAAGGGCAGAGATTTTTGTTCGGTTTCTGGATATACCCTAAGTTTTCCGAACTGTGCCTGGCATAGAGTGGGCACTCAATAAATATTTGTTGAACAAACAGTGACTGGATGAAATGTTGGGAAGCACTGCTCTAGGTTATACAGAATTTACTCTTATTTCCAAGCAGCTTCAAAAGTTCAGCAGGAAAAAATATTGCATGCTTACTTACACACATGATCTGATCTGTCTTTCTTCGGCCTTATGCTTTCACTACATCTATCTGAAAAGACACATTAATTGGTTGCCCTTTTTTATAAGCGTGAAAGTATGAGGAATATCCCAGCTTTTTCATAAATGATTTTCAGGGTTAGAAAAGAAGAGATCAGCTGTATACCTTAACAAAAATATATAGGTTCAGATATTGAATGCATTAATTGCCAGCTCTGTTAAGCTGAGCAGTTACTTAAAATCTATGTATTTCAACTTCCTCATCTATAAAACATGATAAAAATAGACTTACCTCATTGGGTTATTGGGTTGATTAGGTAAAATGTCATCTGCTATGGAGTATTAACTATATAAATATAAGGTATTTATTAAGGCATAAAGAAACTAAAATTAAAAAAATAAAAGCTTGGCAGCAGCCTTTTGGTTTGCAGACCAGTGCTCAATCCACTGAACAACACCAGCCAAGGGCAGATGTCTTTTCTAATTGCTTATTATATTTTCTTAAATAACAAACTCTGAGTAAATAATTATTTAAATGTGAAAATCAAAAGCATAAGAACACTTAAACGTACTGTATTCTTACCACAGAGGAACTGGATTCTGTATTAATGTGGCCAATTAAAAATATTGAGTCTTTTATTTTTTTTTCCTTTAAATGGGTCTTTTGATTTTAAACCTGAATGGCCATTTGACTAGACTTCAAAAGCAATTTATATTTTGGAAGTCTTTTAAATTTGGCAAAAGAAAATACAGATGAGTACAATTTTTGTAACCCTTAAATTAACTGCTGAATATAGTTCAAATTATTTCTATTTGGCAGTTATGAAATGGCTCAAAGCCACATGTAGGTGACCTATTTCCCCAGGTCAGAGGCTTTCTTTATAGCACTGCATCCCTGGACACCTGTGTGTCCGATTGCAGGTGGAGTGAGCACATCAGTCTAGTCTACTGTGTCCTTTGTCTGGAGATAATTCTTTGTTGTTCAGAGCCCTCGTACTGTTCAGGCACAGTTATGTATACACTGAATTTTTATTTGGCAAGTCACAGTTTTATTCCTCTCCCAATGCTTTGATGCATGTGTAATTTTTATTGTGGTTTAGTTGATTGCCTTGAAATTGTTTTCCATCTCATGTAAATCTGCAAATGTCTATGTGTGACTGGTGTTCACAGTTGAAAGAACATAAATTGTTCCTTTTTACACAGGTGATGTGCGAGCATATTTCTCTAAGCTCCTTGAAAGAAAGGCAATATGCTGAAAATCAAATAATAGTAATTTATCTGTGTGTAGGAACAGTTTTTACTGTGCTTTAAAATACCCATCCCATCTTGTACTCTGGCAACGACAAAACCAATATTCCTTAGGTCAAATTATATTTAACATATTCCATATTCTTATCACATTTACAGTTTTCTAGGAGGTAAGTATTATTTTGCTAACTTAAATATATACATTTAACAAAATCTCACATATTCACTTTATTTCAGAAAAAGTAAGGCTGAAATCACACTAAATCAAAAGTATACATCATTTTAAATATTTTTAGTCTAGAGAAAAAAGGTTGAGAGTGCCGCTTTGTCTCAGAATGAAGACTAGACTCTTAAGAGTTTCTAGGTACCTAACTTACCTAAACATATCACATGGATGGAATGTTTTCTAAGGCAGAGATGGAGTTAGTTCAATCTTCTCAAGCCATTTCTGTCAGTGCAAACATTTCAAATCAGAATATGAAGTGTCTTGGGTTCTCATTAGTTCAGTTCCTCATTCATACCCCACCATCGACATGAGGAAGGAATATCCTTACCCTATAGTTCTCACACATTATTTGTCCTGACTAATATAGTCATTTCCAGTGTTCACTTGTTTGATTTAGAGATGAAACATGCAGATTATAGAATATCCTCATAAAATATATATTTTTCATCTTCAAATACATTTTCATACACTTCAGATAAAGAGAGAGAAGCAAATGTAATGGCTTTAACTAGTGTGTCGGGGGCAAAAACCTGGAATTTATTTATTGTGTATTTATTCATACATTTTTAAACTTCAGTCACCTTCAAAGTACTCTCTATTTGATACAATACACCTATTGAGACAGTTTCACCACTGCTCAAAACAGTTTTCTGAACTTGTTGATTTTGAAGCCTTATTAGTGCTTCTGCTTCTTCCACATCGGCAAAACATTTCCTTGCGAGAACTTTTTCTCCAAGGAAACAACAAAAATAGTCACTTGGGGCAAAATTGGGTGAATAGTGAGGGTGGGGCACAGGGGAGTCATGCATTTTTTGCTCAAAACTTGCTGAACACTCAGCATAGTGTTGGTAGGTGTGCTTGTAAATCACCCATTATGATATGGGTAAACTAGTTAAAAGAGTCTTCAAAAAAAATTGCAGAGGCTGAACATAGCCTCTCACAATAACACCAGCTGGTATGCTGATACAGATGGGTTCCTAGAATACTTTCCTACCAGGGGAAGCCTGTACTACAAGGGGTCAGCCCTCCAAAAGATAATTCTGTTTTTTTGAGAGGAGTCCTCCTTCACAAATAACATTCTTAATCCATTTGTATTTTGAATTAGAAGTAGTCAGCTTGCCTATAGATAATTACCAAGGTAAATTTGGTTTGTCAAAGATATAGAATTGGAGAAATGTAAAGGAGCAAAAAAAACATTAGTAGATAGTTTTACACCAGGAGTAACTTATCCATCAGACACAGTAAGAATATGCCTGGGCTCATGGGCCCATGCAGAAGCTTTAATTTTAAGTTATTTTAAGAACCGAAGGAAAATAAGTCTGATAAAAATACATAATAATGAATATAAAATAATGCACATAGCCTGCAATATTAGGCATATAATATATATTGCATATAATATATGAGAGAGAGATAGGAAGGGACCCACATATGTAAAAATATTTGGGGCCCACGAAACTTGTAATTAAGCCCTGATAAAACCATACAGCTGTATGATAAAGTCCACCATGTTTAGTATATCATTACTCACTTCATTAGGGTTCGTTCTCATCTTTGCTCCTTCTTTGGACATTGTGTTCAGGTCCCTCATGTAATGGGTAAAAATGATCTTACTAGACCCATGCCCCATATTTCCTTGCGCCAATACTTTAGTGAGAGATCACACAAAACACTAAGGAATATCATCCAGCCGAAGTGGTGTCAATAATGTAACCCATCTACCTATAAATACCCTTAGCATGGCTCTTCCATCACCATACGCAGAAGCACATTCACCATCACTTGTTTTGCCTCTCTCAAGTGAATGCACCACTGTATCAGGAAGACAGCAGAAAAATAGTGAATTTTTTTCATGAGACCTCAACTGCCTAGAGCTGTCCCATTTACCAGAATCTTCTTTTGGCTGCAGGAATGGTGTGACCTCTTCTGGCAGGTATCCCAGAGTGTCTGGTTCTTGTGGTTAGCACAGTAGGACATGCCACAGGAGCTTGAACTGAAGGAACACCACAGTTTTGTTTCTTTTTAAATTGATCTGCAACTTGCTTTGAACTTTTTTTTTCTCCTCTATTTTTCTTGTTTTGTTTTTGTTTAATGATAACTATATTCACTTTCCTCAAAAAAGGCTTAGAAAACCATAACATATGCTTTTTCATCATTAGTTTTGTTCAGGCATGATGTTCCTACTCAGCACCTAGGGAGTGATTTCAACCTCAGAGCACTTTACAAACATTAAGTAAATTATAACTAACCAACTGTGATCCAGGAAGCAGCATAACCGGAAATAAGTAGGTACTCCATCATTTCCAGTATATGCACCTGTCAATTTTAAGCTTCTTTTACTTAAAGGAAACAGGTTCAATAGCAAAGACATAATTAATGAATTTTATTTGTGCTGATTTTGCTTTATTTTATTCCCTTCACTGCTTTAATGACTCAATATTTTTTACTAACATGACACTGCTGCTGCAAGGAAGCACTGAGAAACCCTGACCCTGAGAACTACATGAATGTGGTCCATAGGGAGACGCGCATGCTGAGGCCACTCTTACTTCTTTTGATAGAATAGAGGAGAAAATGGCATGTAAGTAGAAATGATCAGCCTGTAAAATTTATGAAATAAGTTTTCCAAAATAGTTAACAGTGTGTGTTTGATTTACAAAGTTCAACACGATCTTCAATCAGGAATATTTTTATTGCAATGATTATTTAGACTGGTATAGTAAAACTTCTATTCCAAACATACTAAATTATTATAATAATATTATTATAAATATATATTATATCCTATACAGGGTAGGACAAAAGGAGATTTGTAGTTGTCAGTATGCAAAATGCAGAGTTTATTTTGTATTATCATTTATTAATTATTGTATTATTATCCATACATACAACTGTTAACCTATTTGTGCTCCACCCTGTCTATTATGTATATTCTCCCATAGAAAGACTTGGGGTGTTAAGTTACTTATTATTTTTTTTTTTAAGATTTTATTTATTTATTTTCACAGAGATAAGGGAGGGAGAAAGAGCAACGTATGGTTGCCTCTCACATGGCCCTCACTGGGGACCTGGCCTGCAACCCAGGCATGTGCCCCGACTAGGAATCGAACCGGGACCCTCTGGTTCCCAGCCAAGGAGTCAGCCCTCCAAAAGATAATTCTGTTTTTTTGAGAGGAGTCCTCCTTCACAAATAATCCACTGAGCTACACCAGCCGAGCTCAAGTTACTTATTATTTTTACACCGCCTTATTTGCCTTTTTCTTAAGCACTTGCTGTCTATATTGTCTACAATTTCTAGGAATTTGAATTGTAAATAAAGTTTTGAATATTTAACTACACAATAGTTGTGGTTACAAATTTCTACAAACTTAGTGATTTAAAAAACACACATTTATTATCTTACTGTTTTGTAACTCAGAAGTTTGAAGTCTGCCTCAATGAGATAATCACGATGTTGGCTGGGCAGCGTTCCTTCTGGAGGCTGCAAGGAATGATCCATTTTCTTATCTTTTTCAGTTACTAGAGGCCATAATAGGCCACAGCTTTTTTGGTTGGCCTTTATTTATTTTCATTACTGTTCAGATTTTCTGCTTCAGACTTGGAAGATTGTAATTTATCCATTTCTTCCAGTTCAATTAGTTGGCCTATGTGGTGTTGGCGGTTACTTCTCTATTTTCATTTCTGATTTTATTTATTTTTTGTTCCCTCTCTCTCTTCTCTCTTTCTTCCTCCTCCTCTCTTCTCTTTCTTCCCTCCTTCCTATTACTCACCTGAGGATATGTTTATTGAATTTAGATAGACAGAAAGAGGAGAGAGAGAAAGAAACATTGATATGAAAGAGAAATATAGAATTGGCTGCCTCCTATAGAGGCCCGGACTGGGAATTGAACCTGGAATCTATCTGTGTGCCCTGACCAGGGATCAAACCCACAACTTTTTGGTGTACGGGTCAGCACTCTAACCAACTGAGCCACCAGGCCAGGGATCTTTACCTTTTCTTGACAAATCTGGTTAAAGGTTGATCCATTTCTTTTATCTTTTCAAGGAACCAGCTCTTGGTCTAATTGATCTTCCATTTTTTGTCTTTTTTAATACCCTATATCATTAATTTCTATTCTCATTTGTATTATTTTCTTATACTCACTTTGAGTTTTTTTAGTACTTCCTTTTCTAGTTTCTTTAGGTCTAAAGTCAGATGGTTTATTTGATGTTTTTCTTGTTTCCTGACATGGGCCTGTGTTGCTGCGCATTTTTATCTCAGGACTGCCTTAGCTGTATCCCATAGACTCTAGGCCTTTGTTTTCGTTTTCATTTGTCTCAGGTATCTTTTGATTTCTTCCTTGACCTGGTAGTTAACTTATTTATTGTTTAGTTGCATATTATTTAGCCTCCACATGGGTGTGTATTTTTTAGTTTTCTTCTTGTAATTGATTTCCAGTTTTATGTCACTGTGATTGAAGACGTTTGATGTGATTTCAATCTTAAATTTTTTGAGTAATGTGGTCTCTCCTGGAAAATGGTCCATATGTTCTGCTTTTGGGTAAAATGTCCTAAAAATATCAATTAAGTCCATCTGGTTTAATGTGTCTTTCAAGGCCACTGTTTCCCTATTGATTTTCTGTCTAGAAGATCTATCTAGTGAGGTTCCCTATTGTGACTATATTACTGTCAACCTCTTACTTTATGTCTATCAATACTTGTTTTATATATTTAGGTGCTCCTATGTTGGGTGTATACATGTTTACCAGAGTTGTATCCTCTTGTTGGATGATTCCTTTATCATTATGAAATACCCTTGTTTTCTCTTATTGCAGCCTTTGTTTTAAAGTCTGTTTTGCCTGATATAAGCATTGCTATCCTAGCTTTTTATTTTTCATTTCCATTTGCATGCAATACATTTTCCATTTCTTTACTTTCAGTCTGTGAGTGTCATTGATCTAAAGTGGGGTCTGGTAGGCAACATGTGTGTGGGCCTTGCGTTTGTTCTTTTCTTATCCATTCAGCCAAACTACGTTTTGATTAGAGCATTTAAACATGTATATTTAATGGAAATACATATATAATATATATAGTTATTGCCACTTTATTAATGTTTTCTGATTTTTTTGTAGTTCTTCTCTGTTCCTTTCTTATTTTCTTGTATGTTGATGACTTTCTAAAGTGTCTTATGTGAATATATTTTTCTTTATCTCTTGTGTATATTTTATTGATTTTGTTTTGTGGTTATTATGTGATCATATATACCAGGCTGTGTTTTTTAATTGAATATATTGGGGTGATAGTTGCTTTAAAAATTATATAGGTTTCAAGTATGCAACTCTATAATACATCGCATGTGTACCGTGAAAAGTCATTGTTATAGATGAGGACAGTAAAAGGAGAAGGGGGACTAATCAGTTTATTAATTTTAAGTAACTAAGTAAATGTCAAATACAAAAATCAATGTATGAAGAATAAAATTTGTAATATTGATGTATGAATACCCTCATTCCCAATAGGTTTGCCTCGTAAGGGGTAGCCATCATTTCAAAATTGTTTTTCAAGATTGGAAAAGTTTATCCTCAATAGACATCTCTCTTAACTGATTAAGGAGACTTTGTTTCTTCAAACTAAGTTCCTTTTTATTCTTATTAAGACTCATAGTATGGAGAATGACATTTATTTAATTACTTAACTGACAACATTTATAAAATGCATAGCAAACACAAAGCAGCAACTGAATAAACTCTCATACCCCAATAGGACTTAAAGCTGCATCAAAGAGTTGAATTTATTCTTATTCTAGCAAAAATTGTCTGTGACTCTGGCTGTGTTATTATTTTCTTTCTTGTTCTGTATTTGTAAAATGACATGTTGACAGGAGTTTTTCTTACTAGTAACAATTGAGCCTAGAATATATTGGAAAAACATTTGGCATGCCATTTAAATACTTGACATAAAAACTATAAGTTGAAATATAGAGAAAGTTATATCACCTCTATTCTTTTATCCTACCCTGGCCCCATCCACCTTTGTTGGCTTTATTCCTTGTTCGAAGGTATTAAATTTTACTTAATATACAATCTCAAAAAACTATCCTAATCGATCACACAGATTCTATTTGTAAATTGAGTATTTAATAGAATTGTGTAACTATATCCCCTGCTTTCTGAAAGTTCACCTTACACCACTTCACTTTTATGTAAAAAGCCTAGTGCTAATGTAGGTCTTTCGTAAGACCGAAGTGCTATGCCATGCACTTTCTGAACATGGGGAATACTCTTTATGCCATTTTGTCTTATGAAAGGCTTTATAAGAAGGCTTTATTTTCAAATAGTGGGGGAAACTTGTATTGCTCAGGATAAATGTCATGCAATTCAATGTACAATATAAAGAAAATATTTAAATAACAAATTTTTCTTAAATCACAAAATTTATGTGGCCAGACTGCTGCTGTGTAAACATTAACATACAGTCCCAAACACTGCCCTGTTTATGTCCTATTTGCTTATGCTCAACCCTCAAGGTGACAGACAGGAATGCTGCCGTTAAAGATGCCGAGGGAGATTTTCACATGTAGCACCATCAGAAAGGAGGGTGGGCTACTTGCCTTGACATGTTTTCAATATAAATAAAACTTGGGTTTTTGGCGGGGATTAAGGGATGGATCCAGTATCAACAGGAGAGACAAGAGTCTCTCAAACTTGAAAGCTTCATGGGAACAACTAACACTCCCATTTGGTTTAAAAAAAAATGCCTCTAGGAACGGGGGGCGGGGGGGTTAAGCTACTTTCCCAGTTATTATCCTATCCTAAGCTCTGATCTTAAGAACAATATTTTTAAAGATGTAATTGTCATGAAAAGTATGTTTTTAAGATAACTATGTGTATTGATTTGAAATGCCCCTTTATTTTCAGTGAATTCTATCATCTCACTTCCAAAGTATCTTTGCACCATTTACTCTATGTGGTCACTTTATTCTGAATCCCTCCCTCCTCTGCTGTCACCATGCAGAGATCAGTCCCCAAAGTGAAGAGCTGTAAGTAGCCTTAATTATACCCACAGAGCTGCCAATGACCCACGTATAATGTAAAATCCCACAGTGGACTAAGACATGCCACACTCTCCCACTGACTGCCTCACTACCTTACTGTAGATGTTTACATGCTTGAAGAGTAATCTGATTTTTTCTGAAAATCCCATATCTGGAAGTAGTGAATCCTTATATGAAATGTGTCTTTTTAGCCCTATATTTTAGTTTCACAAATTGCCAGAAACACATTTCTTTAATGCACATCAAATATTTTGGTATAATTTTTGTTGAAATAAAGTTCTCTCAAAAGAAACATTTCAGAAAGGAAGTTGATAATACTAAATTACCTAATGCATCTCTAATAACCAATTAACACATAGGGTATGACCAATATCTGAGGGAGATATTTATTTACTTACCTATGATACTAAATAGCAAGCAAATATTACACCCAAGTTTCTGTTACAGAAAATGTATGAACTAACATAGGAAGGGAAATAATTTGTGAGGTGTTTTGCAATCAACTAACTTAATCTGACAAAAGTCTTAGATATAGAAATTAAATACTCCATTTTTAGAGATTAACACATTGATGTTCAGAGTGAATATTGAATATATGGTAAAACTGAAACTTCCATTTATCAAAATCTTCACCTTTATATATGATCTCCAGTTTAAGGATGTGATCCTGTGCATTCATATTTGCTACTTATTTGTAAATAACCAGTGAGAAATC
>PVJI01017741.1:0-34938 GCA_004026765.1 Micronycteris hirsuta | reverse complement strand
GGTGACGACGGGCCAGCTGACCCTCAGCTTCAGGTAACAGGGTGGGATGAGTGGACTTTGGTCACCTGGACAACGTCCCATCTAAAGGAAGCAACTATGACACTATCCCAGGGGGCCATAAGGCACAGAAATTATCACAAGCCCAGCATTTCTAGCATCTTGATTTTTTTTTTTTTTTGGTAAGAACAGCTAGAAATACGGATTTTTTCTATGAAATTTTGCAATCTCTGGCAATCATTGGTAACTGGCTCTGAAATTTTTCAAATATTGTGCAGGCCAAACAAAATACATCTATAGGCCAGATTTCGCCCTCTGGCTAGGAACCTTATCTGTGTTCCTGGGGAAGGGGGCAGGTCGGAGATCTCTGAGCCAGGCAGCCTTGGAGAGGAAAGTCAGCCGGACCACGCCTCTCCCAGCAAGGCTCCGTGGGGCTCGTTGGGGTCAGGCCTAGGCTCCCTGTCACTTCCCCATCGCTGTCCTCTCCTCTGGCCACAGCTCGCACTTCAGCCACACCGCAGTCTTCTGGACGGCAAAGGAGCCGTCCTTAACCTCCTTCTCAGCTCCTTAACTTCCTCCCCGCCAGGCCTTTTCTGACCGCAGTTCCCTCGGCCTGGGATGTTTTTATCCCTTCTCCACACCTGCCCTAATCCCTACTTGTCCTTGAAGGCCCCACTCAGCTGTGATCTCTTCTGGGGAACCTTCCATTACCACTGTTCCCCCAAGCCCCTGGCCCTGTGCTCCTCAGCCCACTGGGCTTCAATCATAGCATCGGGTTGTAATGGCCTGAAGGTTCTCTGTCTCCACCACTGCCCTGGTGCTCCAGGAGGCCTTGCTGCCTCCGTGTCCCCACACCAAGCCCAGGGCCTGCTGTGGGACAGGTCCAAAACAGCATGTACCAAATGCTGCTCTCTTGGCCTTGGCCTTCCTCTCATGCCCTTCCTGCCTGCCTGGATACTTTTTGTGTATCCTTCAAGCCACAGCTCAGACTCCACTTCCTGTGGGAACTTCCCCTGACCTCCCAGACCCAGGAGGGGGTCCTTCTCTGCTGGTCCTTTCTCCACGCACACGACCACAGTATGATTGGCTGCTTTGATCTGGCTCCCCGAGCTCTGTGAGGGCAGGACTCTCATGTGATTCATCTCAGTAACATAGATAGGGGCTGCAAAGATAGAGCAAGCACCTTGAAATGCTCGTAGGACCAAGAGAGGAATGAACAAAACATGAATGAATGACCCCCTGTGCGAAGTGACACTTTTGTGATGTGCTGGGAGAACACATTAGAATGAACCAACCTGATGCTGAGAGCAAACTGGCTTCTTCCCAGCTGCTACTTCAGGCTGGTGGGTGCAGAGTGTGTGGCGCAGAAGGGGCTGCCACCCTGCTCAGGGCCCCTGAGGGCCCCTCCACGCACAAGCCTCAGGCTGGAAGGCTGCTGTAATTCCATTACGTTAACCCTCCCACAGCCGTGCTCTTCCCTAGGGTCCACCATCCAGCTGGGCAGCCAGGAGAGAAAGGCGAGGAGGGGCCAAGGGAAGCCTGAGCAGAGGGGCCGTCTCTCCCCCAATGGGCAACAGCAAGGTAAGTGAGTGGCCATCTAGTGAGCCCTAGGGCAGCAAAGGTGACCATGAATCCCTCCCAATTTCCTCTAGTTTGCCCAACTGGTGGGCTCCCTGATCTGCTCACCCACCACTGTCCCACCACTGGGTTAAGAAAACAAGGTGGCCACATGTCCCTTCCTTTGTGTCCAAACCCCTCCCTTCCACCTCCCTTTCTTTTATAATCAAGTACAGAAGTGATCCTCTCCGGAACTCCTTCAGGGATCCCCTCCTCTGGACGCTTCCCTTTGTCCCCACTGATCTCACTGTGTTTGGACTGTCTGTGTGTCTCCTCCACAAACACCCCGAGCTCCTGAAGAGCAGGGATTGTACTGGGCTGTGGCCCTGCCCCTGGTGCAGTGACTGCTGCGTGTCAGGAAAGCGGTAGGTACGGTGCAATGGTTAAGGGCAGGCACTGGGGCGCCGATGGACCGAAGTTAAATCCTCCCTCTGCCATTTACTTTGCTTCCCCAAGACAACACAACAAGTCCTGCCTCGGTTTTCTTATCTGTAAAATGTTGTAAAGATTGAATTGAAATAAAATGTGAACAGTACCTGGTACATACTAAGCACTTGATGAGTATCAGCTAGTATTCCTAGGTGATCAATAAATGCTTTACACATTAAGGGAAGAAATAAAAGTGTGAAGATAATTAGCCAAGTACAAGCCAATACACTCTAGAGGTTGTGGGTGACCCAAAATAAATAGATGTCTTTTGCGCTCTGTGAGTTCCCCAGGAGTGAGCCGGGGACGACTGTTCTCACACGGCAATTCCACGCAGCGGCCAGGGGCGGATCCTGGGCAGCACTCTGAAAGATATGGCCCCCCCCACCAGGGCAGATCTTTCCCGCTGTGAGCCTCTGGGCAGGTTAAGTGACCTCAGGTCTTTTAAAGGCATGGCCTGGCATTTCCCTACAACAGTGTTTTCTCCCAGCAGTGGCCTCTCCAAGGACACTCCCCATCTACTATCCCCTCTTCTATCATTCCACGCAGAAGGTTCACACTCACTCCTGACCGCCTTCATATGAATCAACAAGAGAGGATGAGCCCTCCGGGTCTGGGGCTCCTTATCCCCAGGCATCTGCACTCCTCAACCACAATCCCAATAAACCTCAGCCTTCCGGTTTCTGCAAAGCCTACCAGCAGAGAGGTGCTGGCAGAGAGCAGGAGCGTGGGCTTCAAAGCCCAAAGACCTAGGGTTCAAATCCCATCTCTTGCAAGTCTCTTCCCCTGTGGAGCCTGTTATTGCCTAATATGGAGTGACTGATCCCTCCCTCACTGGGCTGTGCACAGCGCAGGGCGTACAGCAGACCCCCACCCTCCGTGTATAATGGAAGGGGGAGGAGGGAACGACAAGGGCGTAGGGCCTCATCCATAAGCATAAACTATTGACAGCTCTGGACTCAAGGCTGTGAAAGGGAGACTGGGAGCACCCTGACCTCCCAGTGACCTGAGAATGTTGATAGAGGCCCGGGGCTGACCTTCCGGGGTTTGCTGTAATAGCACTAATTGGGGTCTCCAGGTCACCAGCTTCCCACCCTTGGGAGCAGGGTCTCCCTCCCCTTCCCCACCCCCATTGCTGAACCTCTGGCAGGAGCTGCTAAGGAACTGACCTTCCCAGTAGGTGTTGGCTGCAGCTTCAAAGGAAGCTCAGCATCACACAAAGATAGGTGGGAAAAGGGATGGTCAGGAGCCAAGTCCCAATTTTGAGGACAGGAAGGGGCAGGTCAGAAGACTCTGGCAGAAATCACAGTGCCTCCTGCTTCCCAGTGCCTCCTGGGCTTCAGGCCAGATCATATAGGAAGTTTACATCCAGAGGGCTTCTTGTGTCTCTTCTTTATTTCCTCCGTTCCTGCTCTCATTCCACCAGCCCACAGGGCAGCCAGAGAACAGTCAACAGACAGGCCTGGAGCTCCAGCCCAGCGCCTCCCTAGTTGAGTCACTCCAGGCATCTTACTTCATCTCTTTGAGACGGTTTTCTCATCTGCTAAATGGGCGTACTCTTATCTCCCTCAAAGGTTGCTGGGAGGAGGTGAAGTCAAGTGTATAAAAAACACGACTCAGTGTCGGGACACAGTGGAAACTAAGCAAACCTAAGTTTTTGTAACTATCTTCCTCCAGTTTAGATGGACCAGGATGCTGGATGAGTGGATGCTGCCTACCTTGGGGGCTGGGAGTGCCGAGATCCCTGGTTCTAAAGAACACAAGGGCCCTTGTCCCCCTCTCAAATTAATCAGCCCAGCCTTTGGTCAGGCCCCTTGGGCAGGAGATGTCCGGGTGTTTGTAAATCCTCACCATGCACTTGCGGTCATCTATGCCCGTCAGATCCTCCTCAAACTCCTTCCCGACCTGGAAGTCCATGATGTAGTTCCTAAAAGTGCTCAGCGTCCGGATGATCATGTGGTCGCCGTCCTGCACGATCTCTTTGTCTGGCTTCAGCAAGTTGGCGATTTTGCGCAAGGCCACATTGACATCTGCAGGGGTGCCGGCACAGAGAGGGGCAAAGAGTTGGCCAGAAAACTCAGAGCCCTGTTCCTAGGGTAGAGGGATCCCCGGCCCGCTCCCCCGGGGAAACTGCTGGTGTTCCTTTTCACTTGCACTGTCTCAGCGCTCAGTCAGTCTGTGCCTTTTAAGACTTTTCTCCTTTTTTTTTCACCAAAGTTTCCTGGCCTATGCTAACCCTTTAAAAACAAAAACTAGGAAACCAAGCCCAGCTTTCCTAATGAAATTATCCACGTCTAGAGCCAACTATCAGATATTTACCACCAACGAACCTTAACAAGCCCCATCCTCCAATAGAAAGCCTGCTAGCCACCCTCGGAGCCCGGGCGGCTGACGCCCTTTCTGCGCAGGCTCTGGGTAGGGGCCCCTCGGAGGGGCTCGCGGGGCGCCCCCGGGCCGAGCTCCGCGAGCAGTGGCTTACCGAGCGCGCGCAGGTACTCCTCGAAATTCTCGTTGGCCAGCATCTTCCAGTACCCGGTGAAGTCGACTGGCATTTCGGGGGCGACTGGGGCCGGACGGCCACGGATCGGGCGGGAACAGCTCTAGGCTCTGCCGGGGCAGCAGCTACCGAAGCGACCCGGCTGGTGGGCAGCCCGGAAATGTGCGCCCTCAAGTGGGGCGGCGACAGCTGGATTCCGAGAGAGCGCGCACAAAGCGCGCAGGAGGATCCATTGTAACCGTCGCTCCTCCTTCCTTAGCGGGGGCGGGGGATGTTGGAGGGCTAGGTTTGTCCCTGGCCCGTGGCCGCCTTCTTTCAGACCTTCAGTTCCCTTTCCTATGAAGAAAAAAATGGGGGCGGGGCGAGGGCTGTTGCTTTATTGGCCCCAGCTCTTTGGTATCTGCAAGATTCCTTCAAAAGCCATGAACTTCTCACATTCAGCGGCCACTTGAGGACTGGGAAATAGTTTCCGGTTTGCTGGGCCGGTTAAGGAAAGAGGCCACTTTATAGGCCTTTGTCTACAGCCCCTGGCGCAGGGGGTCAGGCCAGTGGCGCCCAGTCTGGGTCCGGGAAAGCCGGGCAGTTGAACTCTAGGTAAGAAAAGTGGGGCACTCTCCACATCCCTCTCTCAAAGAAAAGCAAGGTTGCTGTTGTTTGAAATGTGGCTAAAAAGGCCCCCTGGGCGGTTCTGATACACAAGTTTGAGATCCACGAGCCTTATGCAAATGTAAGCAATTATTAATACACTGCTGATTTTATTTCTCCCCTGTCACCTAATGGCAGCGGAGCACACCGGTGTTCTTCACTTTGCTTTTTTCACTTAGTATATTCTGGAGACCTTTCCATAGCTGTACATGGACAGTATCCTCGTTCTTTTGCAGGATACCCCATTGTTTATCCAGCTTGTCCCCTGTTCATGGACACTTGTGGGTACTTTCCAATGAAGATCTTTGATCCCATCTCACTTCCCACCTCGGGGATATGTCACCGTGCTTTAAAACCTCTGTCTTTGCCAACAAGGAAATGACATCATCGTGTGGGTTGACTTTTTGACCCTCTATTAAAGACTAAATATCTCTTTGAAATAGCTTTTTGCACTGTCAAACCTGTAGAGAATTTTTTATGAGTTTATTTGAGCCAAA
Source organism: Micronycteris hirsuta (assembly GCA_004026765.1). Classification (NCBI taxonomy): domain Eukaryota; kingdom Metazoa; phylum Chordata; class Mammalia; order Chiroptera; family Phyllostomidae; genus Micronycteris; species Micronycteris hirsuta. The sequence continues at coordinate 29,259 of PVJI01017741.1, read as the reverse complement.
TTGATGACAATTGCCGGGAAGCAAAAAATCTCAACGGATTGAGAAATGCTCTGGAGAACGGCAGTGTAACACATTTTACACGTTACAATCAAAGGAGGAGACAGCAGGGGGTCGCAGGAAATCCATTGGCGACAGATTAGGGAGGCAGGAGAAAGCGGAGCAGGGAAACCTCTGGGATTGGATGAAAAGTGAAATGGAGAGACACGTGCCCCTTTCACATTGGTGCGTTTGCCGCACAGAGAGATGGTGTGTGGGAGGACGAGATAACAATGTGGGGCTCCGAGGTCTCTGCTCTGGTGGGAGAGTGTGCCCTGAGGGGTCCTGAAAAAGAAAATTATCTTGACGTTCCAAAGTTATGTTATCTGAAATGCAAAAAAGATGAAAGACAGGCTCAGTTAAAGTAAAGATTGACCTTTGTTAGGGAAAGATACAGGCCTAGGACAGGACTGTCCGCCAGGAACTGCTTTTAGTCAGAAAGTTTCCATCTCAGACTGTGCTTTGTGGTGACTTTGGGGCGCTGAGTCTGCAGGCTGCCACACAGGCCTCCACTGAGCTCATCAGGCTCTGCCCGTGGCCCCTTTTCTTCCACAACACGAATCAGCCTACGTGACAGCAGATACATTCTCTTTTTCCTGCCTCCCACCACTGAATCCTGTTAGTCTTCTCACAGCCTCTGGCCGAGTTAGGAAAGGGTGCCCCCTCCCGAGGGCAGGGGCAGATTCCTCCCAGGGACTGGCTGGGACTTCAGCCCCTTACCCGTCTTGCTCTGCATTGGGGCATCTCAGCCTTGGTACTGTTGCCATTTTGGGCCACATAATTCTTTGTTGGTGGGGAGGGGGTCCTATGTATTGTAGGAAGTTTAGCAGCACCCCTAGCTAGATCCCAGGGGTGCCTCCCACAAAGACGTCCCCAGACATTGTGAAATGCCCCTGGGGAGGGCGGGGGCTCACCCCTGTCTGAGACCCACTGCTCTGCAGCTGCGCCCCTCCTCAGGCCTGTCTCCTAGCTCTTCTCACCTGCTTTGGGATGCTCCTGCTATCAGCTATTCACACAGGCCCGGGCTCTGCGCCCCTCCCTAGACTGCCCAGGGCTCATCTCTGGGACAGCCAATCCTGGCCCCTGCAGCCTGCAGGTGCCAGAAGAATCTGCAGCTCAGGCAGGCGGCTGGGTGGGCCCTGGCCTGGCCCAGGTTCTCTCAGGCATAATCAGGGCCCTGGGCTTCTCTGTTGGCGTGACTCACTGGGATGGAGGTTTAGCCAAAGGCTTAAACAGTGAACTGATCATCCCTTAGTCACCCCCAACTAGTCTAAACTCCTTTCCCTGCTCCTCTGCACCACCCAGCCCCGACAACTGGGTTTCTCACCCTCCCCAACCTTTTCCTTTTGTGTTGAGTCTCCTGAGATAGTTTTTGCCAAGTGTCCACACAATGCCCAGCACGCAGCAGGGGCCATCAGTGCCAGCCCTCTGCCATGCCCAGAGCGGTCCCTTTGTGCTTTAGGCAGAGGCCTGCCCTTCCTCACCATTCCCATTTTCCCCTGTCCATCCCAAAGAACCAAGATCTGGCCACGCCTCCCTCTGGCCAGTTTGGATGTCTCCTGCTCACTGGACCTCACTGTGCTGAACTGGCCAGCTGGGCACAGGGCACTTTGTCAGGTTTTGCCCTTTCCTGTCTGCCTTTGTTTAGTCCCCCAACAGGTCTGGTACTCCCACCCTTCTGGGTCTCCTCCCAGGAGGGTTCTCCCAGGGGGACCTGTGCTAGCTGTGCCGTTACTAGTGGCCGGGGGCTGGCTGTGAGGGCAGGTTTGGGGGCAGCAGGCTTCATTGGAAGTTGGCTGCCACTGTCTACCTGAGTGATCTTGGGTAAGTTGCTTGCCCGTTCTGTGTCTCAGTTCCCACATCTGTGAGATGGGGACACTGACTACCTACCTCTCAAAGGCGGTGAGAAGCAAAGGATGAAAGGGCTACAAAGAGCACGGCACAGAGCACTGCCTCAGAGGCACTTTCTGTCTGGGCGATCACTTGGCTGGTTTAGGCGGAGCGACCACGGACAGTGCGTGAAGTGGAGGGGGGTCTGTGTGAGGCCTGCAGTCAGTGAGGGCCTCCTGGAGGAAGCGGGACAGCCAGGATCAGAGAGGTGGGGGGGGGAAGCGGGGGGAGGGGAGAGGCAGGTGGACTTGTTTATGATTGAGGGGAGAGAGATGTAAACACTCTAGGACAGCGACTTTCAGTCTTTTTCACTTCATGGCACACATAAACTACTAAAATTCTGCAGCACACCAAAACTATATTTTTTACCAATCTGACCAAAAAGGTGTGATTTTGACTCACACGGAACGATTGTTATTGTGCCGGCTGTTGTACCCTCCTCAGGCCATCTCCTGTCTCAGAAATTGACAATCTAAGGGACAAGAGGTGAGTGCCCCACACTAAATAGTCAGGCGTGGCATGTTTTAAAAATTCTTGCAGTGCACCGGTGTGTTGAAAATGCTGCTCTAGACCAGCTAGTGGGCTTGCTTCATTCACCAGCCTTACAGAAGAGCAGCAGAGCCAATCTCGAAGGCCTACTAAGACTAAGAGAAAGGGACGGGGACCAGTAGGGAATGTCCCTGAGGCTGCTAAGAGGCACCACGCAATCCCGCGCTGGGGGGCGGGGGCAGGGAAGGGAGGGCAGGAGAAAGCCTGGGACCGGAAGTGGGCTCCTGGGGGAGAGCTCGGAGGAGTTGGGAAGAAATTCGCTGGTTCATTCCTTAGCAGATCAGTGTGCTCCATGGGTAAAAATTAGAGCCGGGGACCATCTCCACAGCAGGAATCTGTCATTGCCCACGATCCTTACAACCGCCTAGTGAGGTGGGCAGTCCTGTCCGTATCACTGAGAGGTCAAACCACTTGCCCAGGGTCCCCAGCGGTTGGGCCAGCAGAAGAGTTTCCCCAGGGCACTGGGTTTGCAGCCAAGAGCACTGGGGCAGACCCTGAGGCTCCGCCCCGCTGAGGCCCCCTTCCCCCTCTAGGATGGGCTCGCTGGGGCAGGAGTGTACCTTCCAGCCTCATCGCTGCCCTCTTTGCTGGGTCTTCCACACCCAGAGGCTCCTAGCAGGGGACCCGTGGCTCAGGACTCTTGCCTTGTTTTTACAGAAAACCTTCCTCACCTGACACCACATCCTCGCTTCTCCTCTCAAGGGCTCATTTTATTCTGGAGACTTGTAAAATCTTCTCTTTTCCTGTGTTCAAACACGTCTCTGGAGTTATGTTATGGGGAACGGCCCTGCTCCAGTCCCCGAGCTGTCACCGTGCCATCTGTGAGGTTAATGTCCGAAGGGACATGAGTGGGCCAACAAAGCTGCCTCACTGTGTCTACCGTGTTAGGGAGGGAGAGGGCTTGTCAAGAGGCCACAGGGGCTGTGGGGCACCGAGGTCTACTGGGGACACTCTTCTTTGCTGATGCAAATGCGCAAACAACACACTTTGTCCACAGCCCCAGAATCTTAAATCCACTTTGGTGGGGTGGCCTGGGGACTTCTTTTTCTGTCTAGAAAATGTGGGTCAGCTACCTGCCATCGATAGACGGCGATTGTTTGCGCAGATGGTGAGGTACCCTGCAAGGGACCTGTTTCTTTTTCTTCCTTCCCTCCCTCCTTCCCTCCCTCCCTCCCCCCTTCCTGCCCTCCCTCCCTCCCTCCCTCCTGCCCTTTACTTTCCTCTCTCCCTCTCTCTCTCACTCTTTTTTTGCTTGCTTAACTATTTCATTATGGAAAACTTTAAACCTATAAGAACATAGAACCGTATATAGAAATCCCATGGATTCACCGTCAGCTTCAACGATTACTCATCCTCGGCCAGTCTAGCTTCCTGTATCTCCCCACCCACTCTCATTTCCAAAATTGTTCTGAGGCAAGTATCAGACATCATATCGTTTCATCTGGAAACACTTCAAGAAGTATCTGTAAAAGATAAAGGCTCATTAAAAATATTACACAACAACACCTTTGTCACAACTAAAAACAATAATATTAATTCCTTAGTATCATGGAACATCCAGGAAGTGCCCACTTATCTCATCTCATTGGCTATTCGGTCTTCCCACCTTGCCCCACTCATTCTTCCCTTCAGTCTGTTGGTTTGAATCAGCATCCAAGCAAGTTGCCTACATTGCCGTTGGTTGATATCCCTTTTATTCTACGGTTTATGCTTTCATTAAAGATAAAAATATAAATATAGAGTCATACCATTCCTTTCTTAGATAAATGGTGACGCACTATATCTTTTTTCTTAAAAAAAAAAGACTTAAAATGTGCTAGCGATCACTCACAGCAATACGGGAAGGGCGCCCTCCTGCCCCGTCGGTGGCACCGTCCCCGCTGTGGACACACGGGCTGTTCTGGTCTTTGCTGTAACAAGCAGTGTTGCAATGAGCAGGTTAAGTCTCTACATATTGTTGAGTATATTTTAGGAATAGACTCCTGGAGGCAGGATTGCTGTGTCAAAGGGCAAATACTTAATGTCCTTTTGCTAGGTATCACCCAGTTTCCCCTCTGAGGACAGTGCCATTTCACCTTCCCAGCAGCACACATGACAATACCTTTTTCCTCATTAACAGATCATGTTGTCAAACTCCTGGATTGTGGCCGGGTGAAAAGGGCATCTTGGGGTAGTTTGCATTTGCATCTGGGGAGGATTTGGGTACCAAGAAGTGAGCAGTCATTTTATTTTACTTTTTTAAATTTAATCTTTATTGTATTTTTCTCCCATTACCATTTAGTCCCCTTCATTTTCTTACTTAGCCACGACTACAAAAATCCCAGCTGATCCCCTCCGTATCTGTATGTGAACGACCGTCAGAATGAAGTGGACCTGCCAAGCACAGACAGGACTTCAGGGTCGGCTTTTATTAAAACGTGTGCACAGCCCCCTCTGCCGTGCTGAATCCTGCACGTGCCCTCAGGTGCACGACTGCTCAGTGCGACATGCCATCAGAAACGGCGTCCCGGCCTCAGGGCTCCAAGGAGAGCAGGGTCTCCCAGGTCTGGGAAGAGGGATGTGTCCCACGGGCAGCTCTGTCTGTCTCCTATCTTGGGAGGCTTCCCCTGAGCCACACCAGGGCCCAGTTTTAGCGAGGGGGTCATTTTTCACATGCTCTTCTGCTATTCCCACCACACAGTGGTGTGGTGGCTCTCTGGCTTGCTGCCAGGTGGCTAGAGTACCTCGGGCAGGGTGGGACAGAAGGTGAGGACTGGCAAGGATCTTGCCCACAATGAGGGTACGGCCCAGTGGGCAGATCTAGGGCACTCAGTTACTGAGGATATGTTGTTAGTCTCGGCGATCACATAAAGAACAGAGCCTCCTCTGCTTTACCTCAGCCCACCGTCCCGGTCTAATTTCCTTCTGCAAACAGCAGGTCCCGACTTCCCAGTCCTGTGGTCCCACACACAGCTATTGGCTTGGCCAAAAAGTCTGTATTGCTTTTTCCATAAAATAAAAGACACATTTTTCATTTTAACCAGCAACTTTATTGATTTGGATATTTTGAGTATATCAGCTATCGCCCACATAGTATAACCGATCGTTCTCAATTAGTGTCCTGATTTGATTGCTATCAACTCCAACCAGTCTACTGGACTGCGGGGCATTGTCCAGTGAGAAATCTCCAGCATGGAACTTTGCAAACTGCTTTGACACATTTGATCAGTCACAGCACCTTCTCCTATACTGCACAAATCTTTTTTTTTTTGCATTTCAGTTGTGTTTTTACTTTTCTTAAATAATAAAGCATAATATGCCAAAAATGTTGCATATTTTTTTCCACCTTCAATATTAAAATGGCTGCACAAAAATTCACCAATTTTGATATGGTTTTTTAAAAATGCACGCTGATATGACAGCTGTCACAATACAATCTAACAAAATGGTACCAACTCTCTATACTTGGTAGATTTGGGGACTATCTGTAAGCTGGTGGCAGCTGTCACATAGGATTGTCAAGGCTGTGTCAGGGAGGTGATTGTGCTGGATGTATCCTGACCTGATAGCCCAGTACAGGGGTAAGGATCTTAAGGAATAGAGGCCCGCCGACCCCGATGACAGGACCAGAAGACTCTTGGTGGAGTTACAGTCACTGAACAGGATGGGTCCCTGGGGCACTGATTTCGCTGAGAGACAGCATCTGGTTTAGTAGCATAGGTGGCAGGAAACCAGAAGAAGTCAGTGTTTGAGTTTCAGCCTTTAAATAGCCGTTTCTAACGACGGGAGACGTGGTGGTTGGAAAGACTGGAGATGTCACCATCCCATGCCTTGCCATGTCCTGACGGTGAAGCGGGAATGGTTTTTGGTCAGAAGCAATTTCTAAAGGAATTTCTAAGTGAGATGCCTATAGCAATTAATTTATACCACAGTCGCTAAAAGGTGGGAAAAGGGTCAATACAACTTATCTGCCTACTGGTGGCCAGTCAGCACACCTCTGCTGGGATATGCCCACAGAAGGACTGAAGTGGGAGGCAGGGGCAAGGTATCTGAGAAGCTGGACAACTAGGAGCAGCCACTGCCAAGTTTTAGACAGAAGACAGGAACAGGCAGGTTCTTGGCTCACAGGGTGTTTGCTGTCTTCAGTAGACCCACTGGGCCAGTGGCTGGGTTGAAGTGGCCAGTATTTTTTAATCACTTCTCTTGAGCAGCACTTGGTGACTTGGGCCTTGAGAGTTTGAGACTTAACAGAAGATGTATCAATTTTGTGTTTTCACTTTGATGAGACTCCTAAAACATATTTTTGGCCAGTAATAATCACTTTGAAAAAAATGAATTTTATATATTCACAACTTCCCCCACTTTCCCACATTTTAAGGAAGATTGTGGTTTTGTTTACTTTTCCCTGGCCAACTGAGAGAGCTAATCACCGGTGCTATGTGAGGGGAGGATGGGAGCCGGCCCTGAAAGGCGGACTCTGTGGACAGAGAGAGTGGGCAGCTATCCTCGGAAGAGGAGGGAGGACGGAAAGGCCGAGGGGAGGAAGGAGGAGAGCAGGGAGGGGACAGGAGTCCTAGCACTGAGTTGAGAACTTTTCAAAAGTAATTGTTATGATGGCATTTGGGCTTTGTGCTGATTACGGAACCCTGGGTAAGATATCACTCCACTGGGTCTTCATTTTTGGAAGAGAACGTGGCAGGGCTGGGGATGGAATTTGTGTCTGGCTCTGTCTGACTCCAAAGTCCAGGGTTTTAACCACCAGTTGTCTCCTGAATGAGGCAGAGATCTATGGGGATCTTTGGCATGTTGGATCTGATAAATAAGCCCACAGAAGAAAATCCCAGAGAGAAAGTGAGTCTCTGAAGTCATCAATATGGAAGCAGAACTCGAATTCCCCAGGTGAAAAGGTAGCACAGGGCATATATTCTAAGCAGAAAAATCTATAAACACTTAAAGATTGATGTACCTTAGTGAGGCTCCCGCTAGCTTTAAAAAGAACCAGTCTTGCCAGAGCAATGTTTTGGCATTCTTGGGTCAGAACTATACAAGGAAGAGATGAAAGGCAAGCAGCTGGTCAAACACATATTGATTTCCTGGAAGCACGTGGCCCAGCCCTCTGAGGACTTCCCAGAGACCCAAGAGTGAATACACATCAGGGCTGTCCTCTGGGGAGGGGGAGGAACCCTCAGAGGGGAGGCTCACAGGGCTAGGGTGGGCCAGGATCCCCTGTTCAGCTCAGAGCTAACCTCAAGGCCTCAGTCCACCTCCTGTCTTCGAAGAAGCAGTCGAGAGTGAATGTGCTTTTTAGGCAGCTCATGGAGGGTTCACGGTGCCAAAGAGGGAGGAAATAGGCCAGAGCTCATTGATTTGGGGACAGAGAACACATTTCAAATAGCATCATAATAATCTTCATCAAGACCCTTCCCACCTATGACCTTCCTTCCGGCTCCCCCCTGCCCTCTGGATTGGTAGAGCCCAGTGAATTACAGAGAGCTGGGCTGTGGAGTCAGATCGGTTTTGAATCTCAGACCTACAATTTCCTAGCTGTGTGACTTTGGTTAAGTCACTGAATGTCTCTGAGCCATCACCTTGTGGGGTAGTTTTGAGGGGTCTGGCATACATATCCTCAGTAAATTTTAGCTTCTTTCTCTTATCATTTGAGGCCCTTGACCATCTGACCTGAACATATTTTCCCAGCCCTATGCTCCTTTCCCTTCCAGCCATCGGCCCACGCTGGTGGCTTGGTCTTCTATGCCTTCAGCGCCAAGCCTTACTTACTCCTGGAGTTCCCAGGCCCAAACACCCGCCCGCCTCTCTTCTTCGTCCATCACATCCTCATCTTCCGGTTTCACCATGATCTCTGCCCTGAATTCTGAGAGCCATGAGCTCTGCTAACCGTGTTTTACCCACACTGCCTGGGGCGGACCGAGCCCTTTCTGTGTGTGCGCGCTCATGCACGCCTGCTTCGCTCCCTCAGCGAGACGGCCGATGCTTTTTGGCCAGTGACTGTGCTTTAAATTCCTTCGAAATTCCTCGTAGTACCTGATGATGAGCAGAACCATGGACACCCACTAAGAGAACCAGGGAAGTGTCAAAGCTGTGAGGTTGTGGTTCCTTTCAACAAACACTTAGCACCTTGTAGGTAGGTGGCCGGAGCTGGGCTTGATGCGAAGGATACCGCCATGAGTGAGACGTGACCCTAAGGAAGTTAAATCTATGGGGGACATAAGCATAGCAAGTAGAGGTTGGTACAAGGCACTTCAAGGACAAGGTGATGATTGAGCATAGGGACCAAGTTTAGAAGGAAGAGTAGGCACTTGCCCGAATGGGGGTGGAGAGAGTACTCCCAAGAAGGAATGGCACGTGCAGGAGCAGGGAGGTGTAGGAAAGGCTGCATGTTCAGGGAATGTGGGGCAATCGAATGTGGCTACAGAGCAGCTAAGGGGAGCAGTGGGGGGACAGAACGGGTGGCATGGCCTGACACAGTGGAAGGAAATGTTGGAGAGACCAGTGGCCAGGTCATGGGCAGCCTCAGATGTGGTAACAAGCTACTTTGACTCTATCCTGTAGGAAATGAGGAGCCACTGAAAAGCTGAAGCCCAGAAGTGTCACCATGAGAGAAAGGAAGGAAGGAGAGACATGCAGTCATGTGACAAGCCCTGGGAATGAGCCTCCATGCAAGCCAGCCAGCCCAGAGAAGCAGAGCACAGGGTGGGGAGAGCAGCGGCCAGGAAGGGGGCTCATTCTGATGCCAGGAGATTTCAAGGACTGCACAACTGTCTTGTCCTTGTGCCACCATGCCCCTGGGCTCTAGAGAGGAGACGAGGATGTGGAGGTTAACAACCTCCTTTTACTCACCCACCTAACACACTGCCACAGAAGGCACCCACCCACCTACCCATCCCCCATCTACCCACTCACTCACTCATGTACAGCACTGCCCACTGACCCAGCCACCCTCTGACCATCTTTCTAACCATCCAGGCATCTTTACCTATCTATCTATCTATCTATCTATCTATCTATCTATCTATCTTTCAATCCTCACCCGAGGACATAGTTATTGACTTTAGAGGGAGGGACAGAGGGAGAGAAACATTGATTTGTTGCTTCTCTTATGTGCCCTGATGGGGCGGGGGGGCTGGGGGGGGACTGAATTCGCGCAACCTAGGCAAGTGCCCTGACTGGGAGTTGAACTCTTATCCTTTCATTTTATGGGACGACGCTCCAACCAACGGAGCCACACCATCCAGGGTCATCTTTATTCTAAAACGGAGTCTTCACTTCAAGGCATAACTAAGAACATAGGGCTGCAGAGAAATTCTTGAGGCCTGTGGCAGACTGCCAAAGTGGCTATCTCATCACCAAGAGATGGCGGCTACTTCCCGCCCCTTGAATGTGGGCCGGCTCCACAACTTGCTCTGACCAGTAGAGTTCGTGGCAGAAGTGACATTGTGCCAGCTCTGAGCGTGCCCTCTGGAAGCCTTGCAGCGTTTGCTCTTGTGCTCTCGGGGCCCCGCCATCCACTCCACACGAACAAGCCTGGGCTGGTCTAACGGATAATAGGAAACTCATGGTCCGGTCAATCTTGTTACCCCGCCCACAACCAGCCGGCTGCCAGACAGGACAGTGAGCCCCGCCAAGATCAGCTGGTATTGGCCCAGAAGCTCCCAATGAACTGCTAGACTCGTGAGGAAGAATAAATGGCTCTGGTGTTAAGCCACTACGTTTTGGAGTGATTCGTTTCACAGCAAAAGTTAACTGATCCAAGTACCCAAGGAAGTAGCAATTCCAAGTCCTGCCTATCTCCACGTAGGCTCGCCAGGGCCCTTGCCTTTACTTTTCCTGGCAGACCCCGAGGTGGATGTGGAGTGGCTGCCAACGAGACGTGGTAGCATTAGAACAGATGGTGCAGAGCGTCCAGGAACAGCGAGAAAAAAGAAATCCAGCCTGATGAAGGTGATGACGATGATCCCAGCTACTGTGTGAGTTCACGCGACAAACATGTTGAGTTTTTCCTTATCTATTTAATCCTCAGACCACATTGTGGGGTAGGTATTCTTATTACTTTTATGGATAAAAACAATGAAGTTTGAAGAGATTAATTGGTTCAAGGTCACATAGTTTTGAGCCCAAACACCCTGATTCTAACCCCAATCGGAGGACAGCCATGGAAATGGGCAGCCAGGGTGCCTGGGGCTGTGGTAGAGGGACACCCTGGGCTGTAGCAGCTGCGAGGAGAGCCTGTCCCGAGCTCTGACTGGAGGGAGGCGGGGGCCCAGGATGGGAAAGACAGGCAGCTTGAGATGAGAGGGAAATCCACCTCACGAACATCCATTTGCTCAAACTTACTGTCCTGCCGAGAAGCCAGTTGAGTTTTGGCCAAGTGAGGGCTCCCGGAGAGGCTGTGAGCTGAGACAAAGCTCGGGGGCTGCTGTGGCAGATTGGGACCCCACACCTGGCTCAGTGCTCTGTGTCCTGTGCTCCAGGCAGCTTCTCAGGAAGGAAGACCCTGGCTCCTGGGCATGACAAGGCTGAAGGTAACCCGCTCACCAGTCCAGCTGCAGTCCATTTACTGCGTCCTCCTCCGTGGATCAGGCTCCCCCAGAACCACGCTCCCTCAGTCACATGCTCTGACCCCTGTGGGCCCAGGAGGGGCCCCTTCTCGTTCTGCCCACCCTGCCCTAGGCCCAGGTCTGTCTGCCCACAGTGGAGGGAGGAATAGAGAAAGGGCGACTGTCACTCAGAGACCATCCTGCCCATCCATCCCTTTCTCCCTCCAGGGGCATGCTTCTTCCATCGCTGCACCACCTCCTGCACAAAACAGGAGCAAGAGGGGTACACACCAACTGCTGGGCTACGTCGTGATTTTGTGGGCACTTACCCGAGTGTCGGAAGTGCCTGCCACTTCCTTCCTGTCTGTCCGTACAGATGTGTTGCTGCTGCATTAGGGCCGGTGGGTCTCTCTCAGGGAATTCGGAATTGTGGCACTGAGACCGGGGTCACGGTGGGAGGTCACAGGGGCAGTAGATGATGAGCAGTGGCCAAGGAGCACAGAAGCCAACGGGGGAGTGGAGGCAGGGCGGGAGGGAGACAGAGAGAGAAGACGGGGAGGAAGAAGAGGAGAGAGGGGAAGGGGAAGGAACTTCAGTTTCTTCTTTCTTTTCAGTTTCTTGTGAACCTGTATATGTGTCCTGTCCTTGGGTCCTTCCCATTGCTGGCCTCCTATGACCCCTGGTGCTCCCATCTCTCGTATTCAAGCTAGTTTGAGGAACTCCTGTTTACCAAAGTGAAAACAGAAGCCTTTAAAGGTGCCCAGCAAACACCAGGAACAGCGTTTGCCTACAAATTGCTGTGTCTCTCTATGGCAAGGGAATTCCCGAAATTCATCACGTTATCTATTAAAATAAAGAGATATTGCTTTGGCTTGTATAAAAGATAATAAAAGTGACTTTCTGAAAAAAAATAAGGAAATGAGAATTTCAGCAGCTCCTTGAGATTCTTCTAACTCCCACCTCATCCCCCCACCCTTTTTTAAAAAATTCAATTTACTTAAAAAAAAATCTAGAGTCTATAATCTGGAAACATCAATTGGAATAAAAACACACATACCACTTGACCCAGCAATACCGCTCCTGGGAGTCCCTCCCACGAAGCACTGGTTTGTCAGGGCTGATGCATAAGGGTATTTATTACAGGGTTATTTGTAGCAGCAAAAAATGGGAAAATCTTTAGACAAGAACTTTCTAAACTGCTCCTTTGAGTACTGTGTTCCACATATTTTTAAGCATATGTGGATAAAAAGGATTCTGTGTATAAGCATGCATCAAAACCACTGATTTACGCAAAGTAAAACAGGAGTTGTTATCACAGGTTTTTCAGCACTCTTACGACGCTTATTCAGATCTTATTTCATGAAGTTTGCTGAGCTGGGGGTTGTACTGGGGAAAAGGAGCGATGACCAAGACAAAGTCTTGCTTTCAGGGAACTTCAAGTCACTGCCGCGTCAATAATTTCAAGAGTGATGAGATTCTCTCACAGGAGGAGGGCAGGGAGCTGGGCACGTCCTGGCCCAAGTCTAACTTAACCGGGGCTCAGACAGGGCCTCTGGAATAAGCGACTTGAGGTGGAAAACTGAAGAAGAAATGGAATGGCCAGAAGAAAGGGAGAAGGGAGACAGCATGCCAGGCAGAGCAAACCATATGCAAAAGCACCAATGAGAAAGAACTGAGAAACTGAGAAAAGCAGCTGCGGTGGGAGCAGAGAGAGCAAGAACTGTGGGGGCCATGGGGTGCGGTGGGGGGTGGAAGACTAGGGGGGTGTGGAGCAGGCCACCCCAAGGGGAGTCAGGTCTTTACTCCAAAGGCAAGCAAAGGAAGCTCTGGAGGATTTCTTTTTAAAAAACACCTTTATTGAGGTATAACTTAAATACCACAATATTTACCTTTTTGTTCATAGTTTGATGAGCTTTAGTAAACATCTGTAGTTGTGTAACCATCAGCATGATGGTTAACTAGAATGTTCTTATCACCCCAGAAAGCTCCCTGTGCCTATGGGCAGTTGGTCCCCACTCCCACCCTCAGGCACCGCTGGCGGTCTGCTCTCTGCCTCTACAGATTTTCCTTTTCTAGAAATTTCATATAAACGGAATTGTACACTATGTTGTCTTATATATGTCTGGCTTCTTTCACTTGGTATGTTCTTGAGATTCACCCATGTTGGTGCAGGTATTGCAATACCTATCACTAGTTCCTTCTTTTAATTGTTGAATATCATTCCACTGTGTGAATATATCTGTTTATCCATTTACCAGGAGATGGACATCTGAATTTTCCCAGTTCTTGGCTACAATGAATCAGGCTGCTATAAACGCTCACACACAAGTCTGAGCAGGCATGCTCGTATCTCTTGGGTGGATGCCTAGACGTGGAATTGCTGGGCTGCCTTGAATCTCTCCAGTGGGTACAGAGTGATACCTCACTGCGGTTCTCTCACGACTGAGGCAGGGGGCAGCGCCTCCTGTGCTCCTTCGTCCTTCGGGTATCTTCTTCGGTGAAGTGTCCTGTTTCTGGGATTCCATGTTAGATGACTCACTTGAAGGACCCAGAGGCAATTATATATCTTTATGGTGATGAGTTATTACAGCAAAAGGACATGCAGAGGACCAGCCAGGGAGAAGATACATCAGGTGGAGTCTGGAGGAGCCCAGGCGAAGGCTTCTCAAGTTCTCCCTCCTGGCACAGAGCGCGTTTTTTCTTCCAGCAGGGAAATACCACAATGGGGGGCATTGTTTCTGCTCAGGGGAGCCTGCGTGAGACTCCAAACCCAGGGTTTTTTATTCTGGGCTGGTGGTGTGGGCACTCTGCCTGCACGGCCAGCCATGACTATTGAAATTCCAAGCTCCTAGAAGGAAAGCAGGTGTTCACGATAAATCACGTTGTTTGCACAGTCTAGGCAAGCTGGGACAGCGACTCAGTGCTCCAGGCAGGTTTATTGTCACTTAGAAATGTGGGCAGCACTCCAAAAGCCAATTTCTCAGATGCCAGCCAACAGTCACGCCCACGAGCAGGCCCTTCGGAAGAGCAATGCTGGACCTGCTGCACGTGTGCAGCCAAATGTTTGGGTAATTTTTTTTTTCCTCTACCCAGAATGTGAAAACATTCTATGAATGTTCAACATGAAAACCTGGTGGGATTTTTAGAGGTAAAATCTAAAAAAATGTGGACTATGGTGCCAGGAGTTTCTCATTCTCACACATGGAGACTCCAGCAACTAGTCAGAGTGACCACGTGGTACTTCCAGGTTATGGCTCCAGAGGTTTCTGTTCCAGGCACCCCGACAAAGTCTGCAATTCACTGTATTTGCCTGTTGCTACAGGGTCCAGGTGGCACTCTGCCCACCAGTCTCAATTCTCTGATGAGTCCACTGAAAGTAATCACTTCTCAGTTTGTTCAGCTATTTTCTCAGAGTGATGGAATGGCAACTCAAAGCATTGTACGTGTACGTTTTTGGATCGTTTTTAAATTGGATTTCAGTCTCCCCTTCCTCCTCCCTCTTTTGGAATTGTTAACATTCTTAATACATTCTGGACACAAGTCATTTATTAGATCTATATTTTGCAAATGTGTTCTCCAACTTGTCTTCCACTTTCTTAGTGGTGGCCCTTGGAAGTACAGACAGGGACCAGCTCTGCACACACACTGAACTGCTTGGCGGAGAATGAACTGCAGTAGCTGGGGAGACCATCGCAGTGGTCCAGGTAAGCGGTGAGGGTGGTCGGGGATGAGGCGACCCGGGGGACGCAGAAATCAGGCTGCACACGAGGGGTAAGTATAAAGTGAGGCCAACGGGGCGTGCAAACACTCACGGGTCTCCAACAGGAGGAGGGAGGTACGGCTCCCCACACTTGTCTGCAGAACACAGTATTATAATTGTTTTTCACAGTGAAACTCCCATGAATTTGTGGGATTTTAGTGTTTGGATAATTTGGGGAAGGTAGGACCAGAGGAATGTTAGAGTCCCTTCTAGTTTTCAGTTTGTGGTTCCATGAACATGTCCTTTTGGGGTTATTTTAACAATTCTAAAATATTCTGTGGCATGTGCCTAGGTGCAGTATTACAGGTTGTTTATGAGTCATATGCATCTATAATGCTGTGTTTTGGTCCGAGATAATAACTTCTGACTGAAACTGAACAGCCTATGCTTGAAGACCTTTGCAAAACGTGAAGGCAGAAACACTGTTAGCATAGGAAGCGCAAGGAGGGGATAAGGAAATTCATATTCGTGCATTAACCCAATTACCAAATGTACCCTGCAAATCCGGAGCGCTATCGGTTTAAAATGGGATTTCATATCATTCGGTCCCGAATGACACAGTCAGTATTATAAATGAAAAATCCTTTCCTCAGGCTGGGATGCAGAGCCCTCTCATTTAGGGCAGTGTGTGCTATCACAGGAGAACCTTTATTTAAGGTTGGAAATTCTATTTACCCAGGAGCCCGAACCACTGGCTTTCTATTCTTGCAAAATAAACAAAACACCCAGGCAAACTCGATTCAAAGGAGGCCTGAGGGAATGGAAATGAATGTGAAATCAGGTTTGCCGGCCAGGGTCAATGCAGCAAATCAGGAGCACAGCAGTGACACAGACTTTCTGTCCTCTGATACTAAGGCTACGTGAATCGGTGGGACAGAGCGAGAGCAGAGAAGTGTGTATGTGAGTGTGTGTGTGCGCATGTGTCCATGCTGCTTTATTTTAGAGAGGACAAGGTAAAGGCTCGGAAATGAATGTCTTGCTTGGTGGGAGCCCCACGACACAGCCATGAACCTGAGAGATGAAGGCATCTCCTCCACGCCTAGCTGGGCCTGGCTGGGCAGGGAGATAGTGGCCCGCAAGGACACCTGATATCGGGTGCGTGCTGCGAGGACGGACCCCTTCCTAAGGAGGCGATAATGCATCCGGCGCATCACGCTGCTTATCTTGCCCTTCCTGTCTCAGGGCCTTTGCAGACACCTGCTGTTCATTCTGAAAGCCAGTGGCCCCGCCCATCTGCAGGTCTTGTGAATCCACCTTTCAGGTCTCAAATCCATCTTCTTTTCCCTGCCACAGTGCGGACCCCTGATGTTCTTTGGGGTCCAAACTTTGTACAATTCTGAAGGCTTTTCAGAATAATAAAAATTATGAATGTGAAAGCAGACACTCATATAAGTAGGCCCCCCCAAGGGTGTTGAAGGGCCCGGGCCAGGGAAAGGCTAGTGCTTAAGCTCGGCGGCGAACCTGCTGCCTCTCGATGTCGGAGCCTCATCCCAGTTTGTAACCACGTGTGTAGTCATGTGAGCGTTTGATTCCTGCCCGTCTCCCCGGTGGACTGTGAGCTTTCAGAGGGGAGAGACCGTATCTCTTCTGCTCGTTACTGTACCCCTAGTGTTTAGTCTAGTGCCCAGCACACGAGAGGTCCTCAATAAGTGGGATTTGAATAAATGAACCCTGAATTTTGAATCATAAAACTATGAGCTTCCATTCATTGACAGTCTCCACATGCCAGGCCCTGGATGATGGCTCTGAGGGTGCAGGCATGCTGGGAGCCTCTGCCTGTAAAAACAGGGGAGAGAAAGCCACCACGGCACTGGGAAGTAAAGGGAGACTGGAGCTGAGGGTGCCTTTGAGTCAAGGATGGGACTTCTAATGCCTGCTGTCAAGGGCGCCATGTCCCCCGGAATAAACACAACTTCATGAGTGGTAGGGACTGCTCCTAAACTAGTTTTGGTTTTTGAAAGAAGAGGAGACTATTCTCAAGCTGCTGCCTCCTGATTTTCCCTGTCGGGAAACAGACCCCCCTCTCATACAAGTAGCCCCCACAGCCTTGTCTTAAACCCGTGGGTCTCAATTAGGATGATTGGTTTGCGCCCCAGGGGACATGTAGCGATGTTTGGGGGCATTTTTGTTGTTACAGCAGGGAACGGGGAATGTGACTACAGGCATCGAACAGATAAAGGCCAGGGATGCCGCTGAGCATCCTACATTGTACAGGGCAGCCCCGCATGGCAAAGAGTGATCGGGCCCAGGATGGCAATACAACCCGAGCTGAGAAACCCTGTCTCAAACCTGTAGTCTCCCTCTCTGTCCCTTCTGCTGGACACTGCAGCTGTTTGCACGTGTTTCCTCCTTCGCCAGCTGTGCTCCGCACAGAGGAGTGGGGCTACGCTGCCCAGAGAGCAGGCAGGAAGGCATTCACAGAGTGAATGTGATGCAATTCCAACTACACACTCAGTCTATTAAAAATAAACTAATACTTATTGCAACAGGCACTGTTCTAGGCCAGCGCATTGAATGGCCTGGGAATCTCACTGAAATGCAGATTCCAAGTCAGTTGGTCTGGGCTGAAGCCCGAGAGTCTGCATTATTAACCAGCTCCCAGGGGAATGTAAATACGGTGGCCTGGGACCACACTTGGAGTAGCAAATTCCTTGGCACTTCGGCTGTATCAGCAAACAAAAGACCCCCTGCCTTTGGAGAGCTTCCAGTCTGGCTAGAGATATATTGGACCCCAAAAAAGGTAGTCAGAGGCACTCAGAGGTAGTCAGAGACTTAGAACTTAGAGAATGTCTAACCACCCCTCCATTTGAGAGCTGGGGCTCACACTGGGGAAGAAAGCTGTTAAAGTCAGAGTTTGCTGTGGCAGCTTTTGGACAAGTCTGTGGGATTCCTACTCCCTTGTATTATCAGGGTTCTTAGGGACCTCTGGAAGGCAGAGGTTGTTCATGGGTGGGTGGGGGGATGGCCAGCAGCTTCAAGGGTTGCAGGGGTGGAGGTCTGGGGTACCCCCACAGGAGGGTCCCACTACTCTGGACTCAGGAAATTAGTTTTAGTCACCACTGTTACCACACACCTGCAAACACTGGGGTATGTCTGGGAGATGTCGGGTTCCTTTCAACTGACCCTTTGTTTTTCTGCATGACTAAATCTAGCAAGGACGAGCTGGGGGAAGGGATGGAGAAGTAATCTGAATGCATTTAGGCATCTGGTCAGCGAGCATAAAGAGTAAACTCAAACAGAATTAGGCCAGTCGAAAGCTCCTTCTAATCAGGAGCGGAGGACAGACCCTGAACCAATGCCAGGGGATGGGGCTCCGTTCCCATCTTCCAGGGCCGACCCGAGCAGGGCTGCCTACCCAGAGCTGCCGACCGGAGAACTGTCTGCACGGTGTTGGGAAGCAATTGCTTCCCTCCACTGCCAGGATTTGGGAACATAAACTTTTTAATTCATGCCAGTTCGACTGGAACAGAACAGTAGCAAATTTCATGGAGCAGCTGAAAAGAAGAGAAACAGCTGGTATGCCAGGCATTAATAATATAACAAAGGAAGAAAAAAGAGAAACTTTTCATTAGTACTTTTTGATGTCAATTTATTATTTATCCCTTTGTCAATACTCAAACAGGCAACCATTAAACATTCAGAAAGATCCTCTAACACAGTTGAGGCATCTGTCTCACCTCAATTTTTTAGAAACCTGGAAATCAAGAGCCCTGGCCCTTACAGAATAGCTGTGTTAAAAATATCTGCTGTATCACAAATATTGTTTGAGGATCACTACTTAGAAAGATTTTAATTTAAATTTTATCAATGGCCAGAAAGCAGGCAAATCAGGATTCTTAATGGAAGATTCAATGCAAATTAGCGAAGTGCCGCTTCCACATTTTTAAGCCTTCAGTATTATTTGGTTTGACACATGGTGTGGACAAAGCCCACTGTTTGGTAATTAGCATCCTGTCAAATATCTCCAATCAAGACCAGCATGCTGCACCTGGCCCTAGTTAAAAACTGCGTTGCGGGCAATTCCGTTCCGACCGCAGGGGATACTGCCATGCGCAGGACTGCCTTCCAGGCATTTCCAAAATGAGAGAGAAGGCTCCTCACCCAAGGGTTCTGAGAACTGTTGCCTAATCCTTATGGTCTGCCACACCATTTTAACTTCTTTGGTACATGTCCATCCTTGTGATGTAGACATTTGCTCCTCCCTAAAGAATTATCTCTTCCTGGATCAGAAGATTCTTCAGAAGTACAATCATTGTTGAAATAAAACAAATGAAAAATGGAAAGGCAAGAAATAAATAAATAAAGGGAAAACAATGACTTTAATGTCTTTCTTTTCAGGAGGAGCTTGGTGGGGCGGTAGCTGGCCCTCCCTAGCTTGTTTCTCCTCCAGTGTTCCGGGTGCCATTGCCTTTCTGGGGACTGTCCCTGGAATAGAGGTTGTGGTCCTTGATGTAGGCGATGACGGCGTCCGGAAGCAGGTACTTCACGCTCTGCCCTTGGCCCAAGGCGCTCCTGACGTATGTGGCACTGATGTCGTTCTGCACTGGCTCCCTGACCAGGTGAATGTTGTGCTGGTACCTCCGCAGGATGGGTGAGCCCAGGATGTACGCCTTGGGGTCGTGACCAGCCCGCCCCACACACACCAAGCCGAACTTCTCCACTATTTCCTGGATGTGCTCGTCTTTCCAGAGGTTGGGGGTCTGGAAGGTCTTCAGGACATCTGCCCCACAGAGGAACTTCAGTTCAGGCGCAGCTGGAAAAACAAGGGTAGATCCCGGCAAAGTTACTGGAAAGGTCATGGCCAGTAATGAGAACATATTCTATCTGGAATTTTCATAAATGTTTTTCTTGGAATGTATTGGGAACGCAATGTCTCCATGTTCATGACTTAAAAAATGTGAATCTGAAGCCACTTCAGGGACATACAGTTATAAGTAATAATTCAATCTTTTCTTTTATATTGGTGAAGTGCCAAGTACTGTAAGACAAAACAGTTTTTATTTTCATAGTTACACCACCAGTCTGTGGCTGAGGGGCCAAAGGTGGCTGCGCTGTACCCAGAACCCCACCTTCTGACAGAGGTGCACTTCTTAAAGCCCCAGGACTAACAAGCAGTGGGCTGTAGGCAGGTTTCTGCCCCTCTCAAAATCTATTTCAGCTCCAACACGTGTGCTTCTCTAAGTGAGACCTCACCAGAAAAGTTAATTATAAAGTATAACCAAAAGGTCTCTAAGACCCCAGCTGATGACCTTTCCATCTGTTTTCAATGAAACAAAGCCCTAGAACAACCAATCAATGTGGATAATCCTTTGACATTTGTTCTAACTGAACGGTGATTGTGCTGATAAAAGAATACCTAACATTTATCCGATGCTTACTATGAGTACTATTGATTGTTTTGTTTTTAAGATTTTATTTATTTATTTTTAGAGAGACAGGACGGGAAGGAGAAAGAGAGGGAGAGAAATAACAATGTATGGTTACCTCTCATGCACCCCCTATTGGGGATCTGGCCTATAGCCCAGGCATGTGCCCTGACTGGGAATCAAACCAGCAACCCTTTGGTTCCCAGACCCATACTCAGTCCTCTGAGCTACACCAGCCAGGGCTATGAGCACTATTGATTGTTAGGCACCGTCAGTGTATAATCTCATTTGAGTCTCAGGACAACTTTATAAGGCAGGTATTACTGTTGTGTCCATTTTGCAGAGGGAGAAACGGAAGCACAGAGAGGCAAGTGACTTGCCTGAGGTCACTCATTTAGGCAGAGTAGTCAGGATTCAAAACTGACAGCCAGCCTCCAGGTGGGGCATTTGTAACTGCTAGGCTCTGCTGCCGCCTGCTGGCAGGAATTGTACATGCATGAGAACTGAGAAGCCCTTCCTCAATTTGGAAAGGAAAAATCAAGTCCATGGTAGAAGCAACCAGCAGGACCTCTAGTCCTTTGGGAGGTGGATTCTATCTTTAGTAAACAGCAAAGGCTGGGCTCCTAGAGTGCTGGCATCTCTCAGTCACCACGAAACCTCAGGTGGGAGGAGCTTCAGGGGTACCACCTGCTGGGAAAAAGCCTGATGTAAACATTCAGTTTAGGCTCCTCTCCTGTGTAACCTTCAGAGGAATTTGGACATGGACCAGAGAGATGAGTCTTAAGAGGAGCACTCAACCAGCTGTGGAACAGAAAGTGAGAAACCGGAAGTGTCACGGAGATGTCTGAATTCCAGCCTTGGCTGGGCACAGGCCGCGGTGGGACTAGAGCCAAGGTCTTTCCTTCTTTGGGCCTCGGTTGCCCATCTGTGAAATGGTGGGCAATGGACTTGTTTACTCAGCAGATAAAATTACAGGAACATACCTTTGAAATGCTCAAGCCACATAATACTGGCATAATGAAATGACAGTCAAACATTTATTAATGCATGTATTCGTGAACTCTCCATGGTTAAGAACTGGGATTCTAGAGCCAGGCACCTTAGATTCAAATCCTGGTTCTGTCATTCAACAGCCGTGTGGCCTCGACTTTAAAATGAGGATACTAACAGTACTTATCAAATAGGATTATTTTAGAATCAAATGAACTTATAAATGTAAAGTACTTAGAACAGTAACTGGAACAGAGTCCGTGTGGTATGTGTTAGCTACCATCCATCCACCTGCTTACCCACTGATTCATTCAACACATCCATCACACACTTATGAGGTATCTCTTGGCCTTTTAAAAATCAATAAAACTGCATTTAAAAATTCAGTAACTCACACTTTTCACTAATCTGGGCTGTCCTGTTGCTCCAACATATACGTGGATTTGAACTCTTCCACACCAGTGAGGTTTTAGTCTAATTTATTTCTTATTTAACCACTGTAATATAGCACAAGACCAGAGTCTGTCCTTTCAAATAGCTGAGGGGGTTTCATATTGTCTTCCTACGGGAGAGGTTACATGATGTGCATTTAATTCCAGGGTCTCCTGAGGCCTGGGGCAAACAACCCCTGTTCTCAAAGGTCAGATATTTGTGGGGACAATTTCCACATATCAGCTTCAATACTAGATACTGCTCGATTCATTAACAATAACAGTAAGGAATGTGGTCCATTCTGAGCCCTTGCCCACAGGGAATAAATGCTCCTATCTCCCCTGTTCGAGCGAAAGGCAGGTCTTCTTCCGGCAACAGGCACCTCAGACTCCAGCTCTGGGCAGTCCTGTCACCGGGCCTCACAGAAGTGCTCAAATATCCCTTTCAAAGCCATGCCCCTCACGGCTACAGCATCTTTAGCTCGAGTGGCTCCGACCATGCAAGTCCCAAGTCTGTAAGTCTGAGGTGTTGAATAAGGGCTGACAATTTGATTTGTCTGAGTGGTGACACAGCGAAATAAATAGGATGTCCACTGGCATTTTCAGGCAGTGTGATCTCTGAGCAGCCACAGGCTTTGAAAAGCAGACGAAGCAGAGATTTACATGGAATGTGAGGCAAGTGCCACCAGGACCTTTTTCTCTGAGTGTCCAGTTGCCCTACTCTATGACAGTAAAGAGCACATACCCTGCACTCGGTCAGCTCTGGGTTTGATTTTCAGATCTGCTGGGGCTCCGGGATGCGGCAGATAAGCCTGCCTCCTCGGCCATAGAGTGGGGATGATAACCCCCCTGTGGAAGTTGCGGAAATTGAGTGGGGGAGCGAATGCTATGTGAATTTCCTGCCTAGTGCGGGTACGGACATGGCCACGTGGGCCACATAGACACGTGCAGGAGCGCGGGACTTCTGGGTCTGCACAGGAGGACACCAAAGATGAAGCCAGATGTTGGCATCTGCACAGAAGTAGACAAATTCACCAGACAAGTCAGTGTGAAATGGAACCAGGTGAAGTGCCTGAAGTGTATGGAAAGGGGGTCCTGTGAGGGTCGCTGAGCTGGGCACAGCCCCATCGGCCAAGGGCAGGGACCGCCTTCACAAAAGACAGACCTAGTTGTGCTGTTAAAGGACCCAGGCATCATCCATTCCGGTGTCACACCCAAGTCGCCTGGAACACAGCAAGCAATCTACATGATGCTGGCGAGGCCAAGGAGGACTGCAAATCAAGGAGCGACGGGCAAAGCAGGGCTCTGGCAGCCAGAAACGCTGAGCTCAGCCCGGACTCTGCAACCCCAGAGTAGAACAGCACACAATAAAATACACAGCACACGAAGCGGTCCTCTAGAAACATGTCACTAGTCACATACAAGCCATCTCATCAAAAGCCAAGCTTCTGCTGAGAAAAACTGCACCTTCCTTTTTTATCTTTATTTTTATTTTGCCTTTACAAATTTTTTTTTTCAAGTACAGTTGTCTCCATTATCCTGTCACCACTTTCCCCTGCACCATCCTCAGTCCTTCCCCCCTTTGGCTTTGTCCATGGGTCCTTTACACATGTTCCTTGATGACCCTTTCCCTTCTTTCCCCTGTTATTCCCCTTCCCCCTCCCTTCTGCTGTTTGTTCTTAATTTCAATGTCTCTGGTTATATTTTACATGCTTGTTTGTTTTGTTGATTAGGTTCCACTTATAGGTGAGATCATACAGTATTTGTCTTTCACTGCCTGGCTTACTTCACTTAGCAAAATGCTCTCCAGTTCCATCCATGCTGTCACGAAGGGCAGGAGCTCCTTCTTTCTCTCTGCTGTGTAGAATTCCATTGTGTAAATGCACCACAGTTTTTTTATCCACTCATTTATTGATGGGCACTTAGGTTGCTTCTAGTACTTGGCTATGGTAAATTGTGCTGCTATGAACATTGGGGTGCATGGGTTCTTCTGAATTAGTGTTTCAGGATTCTTAGGGTATAATCCCAGCAGTGGAACTGCTGGGTCAAAAAGCAGTTCCATTTTTAATTTTTTGAGGAAATTCCATACTGTTTTCCACAGTGGCTGCACCAGTCTGCATTCCCACCAGAATGCAGAATGAAAAGGGTTCCCTTTTCTCCACAACCTCGCCAGCACTTATTGTTTGCTTTGTTTATGATGGCCATTCTGACAGGTGTGAAGTGGTCTCTCATTGTGGTTTTAATTTGCATCTCTCTGATGGCTAGTGATGCTGATCATCTTTTCATATGTCTCTGGACCCTCTGTATGTCCTCCTTGGAGAAGTGTCTGTTCAGGTCCTTTGCCCACTTTTTAATTGTTTTTTTTTTCTTTGTCTTCCTGGAGTGGAGTTGTGTGAGTTCTTTATATATTTTGGAGATAAAACCCTTGTCCAAGATATCATTGGCAAATATATTTTCCCATATAGTCGGTTCCCTTTTCATTTTGCTGATGTTTTCTTTAGCCATGCAGAAGCTTTTTATTTTGATGAAGTCCCATTTGTTTATTCTTTCCTTTATGTCTCTTGCTCTAGGGGACATATCAGTGAAAATATTACTGCATGGAATGTCTGAGATTTTCCTGCCTACATTCTTCTCTAGGGCTTTTATGGTGTCACGACTTATATTTAAGTCTTTTATCCATCTTGAGTTTATTTTTGTGTAGGTGTAAGTTGGTGGACCAGTTTCATTTTTTTGCATGTAGCTGTCCAGATCTCCCAACACCATTTGTTGAAGAGGTTATTTTCACTCCATTTTATACTTCTGCCCCCTTTGTCGAAGATTAATTGCCCATAGAGAGTTGGGTTTATTTCTGGGCTCTCTATTCTGTTCCATTGGTCTATCGGTCTGTTTTTATGCCAGTACCAGGCTGTTTTGATTACAGTGACCTTGTAATATAATTTGATGATGTCAGTTATGGTGATCCCTCCTGCTTTGTTCTTTTTTCTCAAGATTGCTGTGGCTATTCAGGGTCGTTTACCATTCCATGTAAATTTTTGAAATGTTTGTTCTATATCTGTGAAATATGTCATTGGTACTTTAATAGGGACTGCGTTGAATCTATAGATTGCTTTGGGTGGTATGGACATTTTGATGATGTTAATTCTTCCAATCCATGAACACGGTTCACCTTCCTTTTCTGAATTGCTCTAGTATTTTTTTCTGGTTACAAACATAAGATCTGTGTCAATTACTTAATGTACAGAAAATATGTGTTAAAAATAGGAAGCAACAATAACAACCATTTTGGTTTCTACAAACCACCAAATTTGGTGTTATTTTAAAACATTTCCATTTTTAAAATACGCTTGAGATTATACATAGAGAATTGTACCTTGGTGTTGCCCACTTACCTCACACGCATTTCTGTACATCGTGACACCTTCTGTGCGCGCTCTTCATCCCGCGCACACAGGGTGGTTTACTTACACAGTCCCGTGTACTTCAACACTGAGGTTGCTTGTATTTTCTGCCATTATAAAAACTGCTGTGATAAATATCTTTCTGCATAAATCTTTGTCCTGATTTCTAATTCTTTCCACAGCCAGATTCCTAGGAGAGAACTATATCAAGCAAGGGGCACGGACATTTTTAAAGCCCCTGATGAATTTTGGTACACCGAAAAGCCCACTTTTTGTTCAGTGTAAGCTTCCTTTTTAACGGTTCCTTTAGAAGATAACAAGAGGAGTAGGGCTTAGGGTTTGCACAGAGAGAGAGGGGCCCAGCAGAGTAGGCTGGGAGCCCCTAGCGAGACAAACCCAGGAAGAGTGTGCCACGAGCTGTGGCAGAGGGAGCGAGAGAGCCCATGTCAGTGAAGGCAGCTGGGACTGGTTTCACGCGGAAGCTGTGTTCCAAACTGGGCCGTGCAGGTCAGAGGGGTTTCAACAGTGGAGCTGAGATGGGAAGGGGGAGGAGGGGCAGGCCAGGTAAAGAGCGGAGGCAACAGGGATTCTGGAGCCTCTGCAGAGAGGTGAAGTGTGAGAAAATGGAGCCTCAGGGCAGCGTGCCTCCCACAGCACTGGGGGCTCCCCGCCTCTCACTGGGAGCCCCAGTACTCCCCAGCAGCACAGGTGGTCCAGCACCTCTGCTGTTTCCTGCCTTTGTGACTTGCTCAGCTGCCCTCCTGCCTAGAAACGCCCCAACCCCAGATGACCTACTGATCCTAGGAGTCTCGGGGCAGGTATCTCCTCCTCCAGGCAGCATTCCTAATCCATGCCTGGCCCACCACCACTTACAGCCTGCCTCCTGCTCAGGTCAGGGGCTGGGGCAGGTTGTCTTTGTTCTCAACCTGAGCCCAGAGCCTGGTGCAGGGAGTGCTCAGCGAGCATCTCTAGAACCCTGTTAGGAGGGACTGCTGAGCCTGAGATGATTCAGAAAGGAGGCAAAAGGCTGAGAATTAACACTGCACAGTGCTCCTGACTGGGGGTCAGGGGGAAGAGCCCATGCAGCCAGGAGGAAAGGCAGAGACTAGAGGAATACAATACACATCACGTAAGTTGATCATACAGGAGACTCTAACTCCTTCTTTCTTAGATTCCTTCTCAAGTGCACAGTTCCCCAGAACTGCAAAGCACATCCCTAGAACGCCTATGAAACATGCAGATTCCCAGGTGCCATTTCCACCCAAGAGGGTCTGGGGGGGTGGCCTGCAACTTACTGTTTTTAACAAGCCTCACAAGTGAGTCTGCTGTGAGTGACCAACATCCGGGGGACTGCTGCCTGAAACCTTTAGGGCCTGGTGGCATTTTCGAGTTCTTTTAGAAAAAATGTTTCCCAATCTGTGTTCTGGGAAGCACTAGTTCTGACAAACAGTAATATGCATTAAAAAAAGAGTTCCATGACTAAAACATGGTGGTAATAGTTGCTATTTCCCTTTCCTGTAGAGTCACAAAGCACATGAACATCGCAGCGGCTCTGGAAAGTCCTGCAGTGAAGAAACCAGTTTAGGTTTGCTCAACCATGACATTCCCTAACTCTTCTGATCTGGAAACAGCGTCTCACCAACCAGCGCTGGGAGAGCCGCCAATGGGGCTGCTGGAGCTTCCGCCCAGCGGGACTGGTAATTAATTCCCTGTGTTGCTGCTCTCCCATCACCTGGTGCTTCTATTTGCGAGAGGGAGCCATGCACTTGCCAGGACCACAGCTGCCGTTAGAGAAAGACGCTACTTTAAAATGAGAGCTGACAAGGTTCCATCACACTCCAGGAGTTGACAACAGGGTTACGAATTCAAAGAATAATCCAAATCAACTTTAAATTCCTTTAAAAACAGGTTTTGTCTCCTGAGTAAACCACAGAGTTAACACCGCTGTATTAGTTTCTCAGTTTAAGGGTTATAATGGCACATTTTGTATTCAAAAAGAAAAAAAAATAACACCATAAAAAAAGGAACAAAAAACAAAACAAAAAGGCTAAGGCTTTTAAAACCCCCAGCATCACACACCCATTTATCCCTGTGTCACCCTGACGGTAATCCATGTCACGAGCATAAGTCACAAGGGTAAGTAAACCCTTTTGGGGCAGAAAATCCCCAAATGGCATAATGATTTACAAGGGGTAATGGCAGATTGTTCAATATGACCTTTCAGCCTGGGAAGCGTTACCCCAACCAGGCAGGCCTCAAAATGCTTATCTATGCCCAGAGGGCTGTGACTCCCATCAGCTCTCCCTCCCACAGACAACGGGGTCAGCACCCACCTGTGGGTGCTGGGGAGACAGCTTTGCCTTGGTCCGGGCCTTCCTCCGGGGGCAGAGATCTGAGCAGTTGGTGGTGATGATGCCTGTGTTGTAAAGACAGGGCTCAGGGTATGTCTGTGTGGCTCAGTCCCTCAAAGCCACCCTGGGGCTATCAGATGTTAAGTCTCAGTCTGCATTTTAGGTAGCACATTCCACAAATACTTGCTGAAGGCCTACTATGTGCTGGGCCCTGTGTCAGGTGCTAGATAGAAAGCAGATACCGTGGGGTCCTTCCAGAATGCCCTGTCCAAGAAAGTTCACTACCTTCTGTGAGCCCTGGGGAAAGGGGAGAAATTAGCATAATTCTACTCTTTCACATTTTCTTTTAATAGCTCACTTTTAAAAAAGAGCTGAGTAGGGATTAAGGACATGGGCTATTAGAATTAGACAGACCTGAGTTCGAAATACAAAGTTTCATTTGTAAAGCCAGGACAATAATACCCACTTTTCAGACTTCTGTGAAGATAACTGAGCTACTACACAGTAGGCACTGGCCCACAGCTGGCTCCCGAAAGAGATGCTAGCTCTCATCGTAAGTTAACATCATAGAACTGGAGAGGGTGATGGCTCAGAGTCTGTGTGCACAGCTCAGCATCTGCACAGGAGGAGTAAGGGCAGCGCCTGCCTCCAATGGGCGGTTATGAAGATTAAAGGGGAGAGACATGCAAAGTGCACTGAAGAGTGCGCGCACAGAGTGATCTCATTACACGTCAGCATTTCAAATGTTAGATTCACACTGATGTGCCATGTGTGGCTCTTTTAGCACTCTGTCTTCTGCAAAGCAAGAGATAGCTGTGTATTCTTTCTTTTAATCAAACACAGGTAGTCACTATGTCATATTGATTTGATGGTCCATCTTCTACCTACTGTGTTATGCATTAACTAGAGCTGTATCTGGGAGGGAGCAGCGCCCAGTGGTAAAAGCATGTGCTTTGCAGCCAGAGAAGGTGGGTCCAAGTTTAGGTTCTTCTGCATGTATGATCCTGGTTGGGTTACTAACACTCTCAGCGCCTCACTGACCTAGTCTGTTAATTGGTCGTGAAAGTTAACGCTGGCCTCCTCTCCACTGAGCATCATGAGATCATGAAGGAGGGAGTGCTCTACCTGCCAAATGCTGGGGAAGAGGCTCGGTGCTGATTATTACTGAGAGAAGGCTCAGTGTAAGGGTGAAGTCCTAGGGTTAGACTGACTGGGCTGGAACTCAGGTTCCAGCTTGCAGCTGTGCAATCTTGGTGAGTTCCTCATGCCTGTCTCTAGTTTCCTCATCTGTAGGATATCATAAGGACAGTACCCACACAGAGAGGTGTGAGAATTAACGAAGAGCTTAGCACTGGCCCATACACAGAAAGTGCCCAATAAACGTCAGCTGTTATTGTTTTTATTGCTGTCAGTCTATCTTGCCCGCCAGATTGTGAGCAGGAAGCTCATTTAATTCATCCTTATAGTCTTAGTACCCAAGAACTGCTTATCTAGAGTTGGATGAATTCAGGAACGATGGAAGGAATGGATAAATAAACACAGTTAATTCTGGTCTGAAGTCTTTCCTGATGACCTCAGAGACTCAGCTGAGTTTTCTTACGGCCCAGCTGTGTTTCCATATTATCTTTCTGCTTTGGTTGTGCTAAGCTTCACCTCTGAGGTTTCACTCCTGGGCTAGTCTGCAATGCCACATCAGACTGAAGGAGGTTGGAGTCTCACTTCCATTTTCTGACTGTAGGACTTTGAGTACGTCACTGCCTCGTCCCAAGCCTCCATTTCCTAATCCGTAATATGGGGCTAAACCCACCTACTTCTCAAGAGTTGCTGAGCTGATTAGATGTTATATACATGACAACGCCTGGTACACATAGTAGGTGATCAATAAAAGTTGGTGATTGTCATTTCATTTTATTTTACTTACCTTGAAGCTCCTAGTTCAAGTTAACCCTACTTC